>UXGD01001291.1:0-36623 GCA_900474315.1 Torymus auratus | reverse complement strand
TCGTATATGTTATGACCTATAAAATGAGATAAACCTTGTCCCGAAGGTGTGCCTTCAAAAAAATTTTTTAACATTTTAAACTCCCGATAAGTGCTACTTTTTTTGAGATTTCCTCATATAATCTATATAAAAAAGTTTTTTACTAATACTTACACAATTTAATAAAAAAACTGATTTTCAACAGATTACCAACTTTGAGTATATCAACGATACCTAAATGCCACGTGAGTCAACGCTTTTCACAGTATGTCAAATATCATAGAAATGCACGAAACTATCCAATAATTAAATTTCCTTTCATATAGCTCGGAATCATTGATCTACACAATATTAACTATCAACACGAAGTCAATGCATAATTCCAGCGTTAAATAATCTCAATAGTATGGATGAAAATTTCTCCTTCCATACCGAACGAATAACCAAAGCGTGCAGGACGTTTATAACGGTCTATCAGCTTTTGAATTCCCGCCATCGAAAGCCCCGTCATCCTGGTGATTTCAATTGTTCCAAATCCATACCAAGCCGCTCGCGCGAGTTCGAAAATCATTAGCACACTCGCTCGGCGTATATACCTGCCGAATCAAAGCTGCATCTATGCGGATCCCGACAAAAGCTCTCCGCGCGCCGACTTTTTGAATACTCACACTCGTGTATGCGCGTGTGCACGGGCGCCGCTCGTCCTTTCGAATTCGCGCAGCCCACGGCGAAATCGCATTATTTCCCCGTTACTTTTTTTGTCTTCTCTCCCGCGCACCCTCTCGTCCTTTTTCAATTACACTTCCGTCTCCACGAGTATAGCAGCAGTGGTACCAGACGACGACGTTTTTGCCTCTTTCTTTGTCCGCACGGGGGGAATTGCCCCTCGCCGCTGCGTTTTTTTTCCACCGCGGTGTGGCGCTCGGATAAAAGTTCCTCCCGGGGAGAGACAAAGGCCCTCGGCCGCCCCCCAGTCCCGTAATTATACGCAATTTCAGCGCGTACGAGAGCAACGCGAAACTTCTGTCCCCGAAGGTATATGGTGCGGGCGAGCACAAAAAAAGGAGAGATGCGATGGCGGGAAAATCGGGTTGGCCGTCGGCGCCGTGGTAAAAGCAGCTGCACGCGCCTTTATGATTCCCGATGCGCGTGCAGGAGGAGGAAACGGAAGGAAAGTGAGAGAGGGTGGCAACGAAGTTAGCGAGCCGCTGCGCGTGCCAGCGCGCGCTTTGTTTATTATGCGCACTGATTATATTACTTTGCATTAATTAAAGTGTATTGCGATAATACGTTTTAATTTAATGCTCGTGCGCCATGACTCCTCCTCCCGCTCGATGTAAATGCTCAGCCGAACAATGCTATTTTATTGAATTAAACGCGCACGCAAATAATTTCAGGCGGAAATGGGGGAAGTGGGGAGGGCTCGAAAGTCTTTTTGATTTTATCAATTTTAATGAGATTGAGAGGTAATGGTGAGGAACTACCGGAATAACGCGTATTTTTCAGTTGCCCTGTTATCAGTTTTCATATGCATAAGGAAAACAATGAACTTGATCGTACGTTAATAAGCTGTAACGAAATTACAATAGCTTTTGATCTGTCTATGAAAAATGTTTCAAGAGATATGAATTCAATGTATAATAGCTATTTTATTAACGATAATTTTATATATAGCATAATGTATAAAAACATTGTTATACTATTTTCAGTTCTTTTAAATAATTTTTCAAAGTATTATTATACATCGATTTAAAATTAAAACTTTGCCATTTCAAGACAGTTTCTCTCGACGTCAACCTATTTTATTGTGAATTTAGTATAAGAAGAAACGAGAATTTCAGAAAAAAGAGAAAAGATGTGACCTCCTTATCCGTATGAAAGGTATAACAAAGGCAGTCGCTGAGATTTTTCAAAAACTATTCTTTTTTCGAGAATGAAATACCCCTTTATCTTCGTACTTTATTCAATCTTCTTACAAATACGTACTATTGCAAATTTCCCTTCTTACAAAAGCGAGTATATATTTTATACATTAAAATTTTCTGAAACAAGAGACAGAAAAATAATCTTCCTTGACTCGTAATTTTCCAATTCAACATAATTCCGTATACACCGTATCAAACTCACCCGCAGATTTATAGCTCCTCTTCTCTCAACACATAATCAAGGCTCACAAAGGCCCGCGCGCGACCATTTATCGTCATAATCTCATCGTCTTTGAGCGCGCGCGAGCGCGTCGAAAGGAAAAAATCCCGCAGGGGCTGGCCCCGACTCACACATACAACCGGCACATCATCCTTCCTTAGGCTCCATTTGACGGGCCATCATCTTGCCCTGGGAAACATAATTAAAGCGTCCGCGCGCGTCTTCTTCTTCTTCACCTCACGCGCGAGAAGACGCGAAAAAAAGGAAGTAAGGGCTGAGAAGAAGGTGAGCGCCCGGGGCGATTTTCCCTCTCTCTCTCTCTCTCTTTCGCCTCTTTCATCTTTGCGCGCGAGAAAGAAGCTGCTTTCGCGCTTGCGAGGTGCTCGCCCCCTCGGCGCTCGTTCATTCGGTCAGGGCACGATATTTCTCGCCTCGTCTTCGCCCCCTCGGCTTCTTGGAGAATCTTCCCCCTTCCCCTCTCTCTTATACTCGCCGCTGCCGCCGCCACCTTCTTCTCCGGTCTCATGTTTATTCTTTTTTTTAGTTTTGCCTTCCTCGCGCCTTCTGTCTCCCTCGCTCTCTTACTCGCTCGGTTTTTCAGACCAGGAGAGAGAAGCCGGAATTGAGCCGCGATGAAAGATGGCGCTCTCGGCTTAAAGCGGAGGTGGGGGACTGCAAGTTTAATGATGTTATAACCATCTGGTGCGCCGGTATTATGGTGATAACTTTCTTCGTGTTAACACGGAGAGAGAGAGATAGAGAGACAGAGAATGGAAGAAAGAGACGCACGACGGTCGAGGCAGGGAAAATGCTTCGTTAGGACGAGAAATCCGAGTTTGGGCTAGTTATCTTTTTAGTTTTCCTAAGTAGTTATTACACTTGTCAAACAGAGTTTTCTATAAACAAAGTTAAGTTAGGAAAACGATTATGCTGGGCTTTAGTATTCTGATAAACTTTCTTCATTGATCCGACGTGTTCTTATAAAGTTGTTTTTCAGGTTATTAATTTACTTAGGATTCGACGACAACGTCGCGTATAATTTGCTCTACGTACCTGCAACAGAAATTTAAATAATACTTACCGCTCGATTCTACTTGAACAAATAATTTATCAAAGTATTATTCGTGTATATGTTGCATAAGTTTTAACTGAGGAATTCATCCAATTACTTTAATTCATTCAGAAAATTCCCTATGAAAAATTAAAATTGAGCTTTTTTGCATGTCCACATAACTCACTCAATTTTACTATAGTGATGGTTTTAAGTACACACCTTCAATCTCTACCTAAAGCTGCTTGCAACCGCATTCATTCCCAATAAAGTCCAAAAGTTTCGTAACTAGGTTAAGAGCGAATACATCATCTGACATGAAGATGACGCACAATTGCTCAGCTCATTGATCCTCTCTAATCCAGGTTCCGTGTTAATTTGCAAATATACAATGACATACGATGCACTCAATCAATACACATCCATCAAAGCGTTATATCCAGCCGTAACCCCAAGCCACCTTAATTACGAAGATATCCCATTCAACACAAGATACACCTATACACCCTTGCTATAACTATCTCTCATTCTCTCATCACAACACACACACACACACACACATCCACAGAAAGTTAAAAATCAGCCAAACAAAAAGTTCTCCCCCCGACAAACTAATTCTAACCTCGGTGCTCCCCTATTATATCCCAAAAAGTATATCCCCTCAGCAGCAGCAGCACGTGGGCGCAACATGCAGAGATCCTCCGCTCGCCCCAGAAAATCATCGGCCGTGAGCTTATCGGGGCCGGCTTGCGTGAGAGAGCACTGCGTGAGCTCGTTCGCGCGGACGGAAAATCAGAGAAGTATATATATCGCCCTCGCTGGCGCGGCCGCGTGGGAAGCTCATGGAATTATGAGAATTAGAGCGTTTTAACGAGTTTATCAGCGTCAAGTGCAATCTGCGAACTAACTGCTCGCGCGCGCGCGCGGCCAGGGAGCTGCATGCACTGGCCGCGAAAGCTCTCCCCTGCGTTGTTCTGTATATATGTATATATAGGTGAGGCTTCGCTCTCTCTCTCTCTCTCATCAGTGCCTCTCTCGAAAGCCGCGCGAGCGAGCGAGCGAGCGCGATACAAACGATAAACTATCCTACGAGGCTGAAAACAGGATTAGGCCACTATGTACACCCTCGATAATTCCGCGCGACTGACGGAACGTCGATAAAATATCGTCCCTGGCGGAAGAGCAGCAACAGCAGCAGCAGCCGCTACTACTACCACGAGCGCGTGGGCGCGAGAAATCGTTGTATGAATTTCACCTTTCACGCTCTGACGCTCGGAACGAGATGCACGCGCGCGCGCGTGTATATATAGTGGTTGCGAGGCTGCCGGTGGTAGTCGTGGGACTGACTTTCCGATAGATAGCGGAGTGACATCTGCTGGCGCCAACTTTTATTCCGCAAGGCGTCTGTTTCACATCGGTATAACGCTCGCGGTATTGGCAGTTTGACTCGTGCCGCAGGGCGAACGAGAGAGAGAGAGAGAGACGCTCGTTTTATTCCCTTTTTCTTTTGATCGAATTCTCGCGAGCTCTCTCTCTCTCTCTTTCTCTCGTGCCTGTCCCTGGGGCGCGTTTTTCCGAACGGATTTTCCGAGGTAGCGTTTTCCAAATTAGCACGCGTGAGGTTCGGGAATTTCGGTGTATTGAGAGAGAGGGGAAAGAGAAATGGGAATGGAACCGTGGGTAGTTTTTTTCCTACCGGCTTTCTCTTTCTTTCGAGGGTTGCTACGTGAGCCCGAGCAGAACGTGATGGCCTGGGATATTCATGATGTGCACTTTTAACGCCACCTGCGTGGTGTTGCTGGCGTTGTTCGGCACTGTTTTTTCGCGTAACTTTTAACGGATTCTTTTTTTTTGCGTGATTGTCTGGGGAGAGAAAGAGGGAGGGAGATGAAGCGAGAGAGTGAAAAAATAAAGCGAGAATTTATTTTTACGGCCGTTTGTCTTCGGGCCAAAATTAGTAGACGACGAAAAAAGCATGTACATTTATCATGGGTGTAAGATGTTAAGTAGTAACAGTACTTTTTTTAGAATCAATAGATCGATTACATCGAAAATATTTTATCACATTTAGTTCGCAATCGTTTGTTATTTGCAATGTTCTGATTGTGTACGAAGCAATTATTATGTCATTTTGAAATTATACAAAGGTATTAATTAATGCTGTTTTAGACAGGTACTTTGTGTAAAAAATAAAAGGTACTACATTAGCTGTATGTAACTAGTATTTGATTCATGAAAAATACAATTATTATGTCATTTTGAAAATATACAAAGGTGTAAATCGATTTTGTTTTTGACAGGTCTTTTGTGTACAAAATAAAAGGTCTACTACACAATTTGTATGTAATTAGGATTTGATTGATAATAAATATAACGAAATGAGTGTGAAAATTCAATTTCACAGAAATCAGGTGTCATAATTCTGGTATTATGAAACGTTATTTATCGCGCTCATAATATACACAAACCGTGTGTAAAATATAAAAATTTTCAATAATTACAAAATTTTGTATGTTAATTTTTACGCGTGATTTTTCTGATTTTAATCGAAGCTTTAGATATACAAAACACGCGATTTTCAGCTATGAATAAACTCAAAATTTATTCGATAAACGTCCATATTATTGTTATTATCATTATTATATATTATTATACTTAAAAAATATTATTATAAATTTATAATACACATACCCCTTGCAAGCATAAATTTAATTTCATTTCATTACATGAATCAGACCAGATTTGATCTACTGTCATCCGGAGCATCTTGTATGGCATGCTCGCATTGCAACAATTTGTATCATTTTGCGTGGTGTTGGGCTCGACTTCAGCGCATGTGTTACATATCATGCACCCGACGTATCATGCGTGCATCCAGCCATTTCGCAACGTATTCTAGATATGTAACATTCCGAGACATCATATCAATGTTCTATCTAATCCCTATATATTCAACACCCTTTGATACAAGTTTTCTTTAACATTTAAAAAACCTCTACCTAATAAAAGCCTCGCAGCGAAGCAAAACGAGAAAGTATCGTTCTATATACAGGCATTCAACCATTCATTCAACCTTCACACCTCCCCGCTCGACTAATCTCCAAAACAAAGAACAATAGCTGCGCGCGGGGGGCCCCAAGTCAACACATCCTCATACCGATTTTTTCCACGTCCCAGCCAGTCTCTCCACCCAAAGGCTCTCACTCCTCTCTCTCTCTCTCCATCACTCGATCGCGAATTGATATTCTCCATGTTATTCACATCATCCCCCTTTGGCAAACATCGCGCCTACCGCATCCAAAACCACACACACCTCCCCTACACATCATCGTCCGCGCGTCAAAAAACAAAACCCTCTCCATCACGCCTCCTCCCCTTCGAAACGCAATAAGAATCCCTTCGATCACCGATTCACACACACACTCATCCTGCGGCCTTTTTCTCTGGCGCCGCTTAAAGAAACAGGCGCGAAGGTCCCGGCGGCGGTGCTCGCTATATACTCGTACGTGACGACGGCGATCGTTATGGCCGGCACACGCGGTCGAGAGCCGTTCGGCGGCGGCGTATCACTCGATTATTTGCCAGGGGGGAAGAGAGAGCACCCATACCCGGCTATATGTACGTAGGAGAGAGAGAGAGGGGCGCGTGCGCGCCTTCGAACGTGCGCAAGTAGGGCTGTTTCTGGCCGCCACCACCGCCACCACCGCCACCGCCGCTCTTCCTCCCGATATTGGCTTTGCGGAAAACGTGCCCCCGGGGTACACACATGGGAGTTAATGCGAGCCACGCGCGGAATATACATCGCGGAAGGGAGGGAGGGAGAGAGAGATTCCCGGGCGAGGGTGTAAGAGGGATAGGAGAGGGTGAAAGAGGGCGCCAGGGCAAATAAACACGTGCGAGAGAGATGGAGAGAGCGAGCGTTATTATGATCGCATATTTCACACATGCGCACCTTAATAAAGCGCCGAGCTATACGCTGTAACGGGGGGGTGGAGGAGGGGGCGAAGAGGTGTCGTTAATGCTTACATTTGCATGGTAGTGGTATGTGTGTATATGAGTGAGTTGCACGCGTACGACTATATACACGTTAAGTTTGTGTACCTAAGTGCACTCGCGCACGTATTTATACGGGCGCGCGCGCGAGACAACGGCGGGAAGGATGGAACTGTTTATACGTGTCCGCGTATACGTATATATATGTAAGCGCATCCACGTGTGTGTTCGCGTCTGCGCTCCGGTGTGTATTCACGCGCGCCTTTGTCTTCGTATTCGTTAATATGCTCGCGCGTGCTATATACTTTTCGAATGTGTGTGTGTGTGTAGTCGTGCGTGGGAGTTGAGAGGATGGGATATGGAGGAGACGAGCGTGCGGGGGAAAATGAGGCAGTTCATAAATATGTATGAAAGGCGCGAGAGCGCAAGCGGGGCGCAAAAACGGCCCAAGTTAAGTGGGTTAACGGCTACGGTTATTGGCACGCGTTTACGCGTGTGTATAAGAGTCTTGAGAGGAGCAGTAGCAGCAGCTGACGATACCTCGTGCCGCATGTGTGTGTGTGTGTATATAGAGCGCGCAATAAAGCAGTTGTTCGAGTAGAGCCCGCGAGAGATGTTTCTCTACAGTGCGGCGGGTTAGGGTGCCGTCGCCGCTTGATTATTGCGGCGCGGAGTTCATTTATACGTCATCAAACGGTGATTGCGCTGATGATAATGCGCGAGGGGTGGGACGAGCAATTGGGGCAGACCCGCGGCTCGTTGCTGTAATTCGCTCGTTCGTTTTCCACGTTTCTTTTATTACGGTGGGAGGTAGATGGGCTCGACTGAATTATGTGTGAGGCTTTTCACGCGCGCAGAAAAAAGACTGAGCGGTTGATTCAGGACGGAAATTTCAATTGACCTGGATGTTAATTACTTAATGGTACTGATGAGCAGAGTTGTGGATCTGATAATGAACGCACAAGAGGTCTGTAACGTAGCAAATTACGGGTGTTGTTTTTGTTTCGAATTACAATGTATACTATACTGTTTATCATAGAAAAAGAAGTATCTTTTTTTCTCGGAATTACATGCGTTTCTATTGATGTAATCTCTCTATATTTACAATTATTTCGATTAGCACGAGTAATTAACAAGGATTTTGGATTCGATAAATTGCATTCAAAATTAACGACGTTTATTTCTGCATTTATATACGTATTATTCGAAAAGTTCGAGTGTAAATTTAACAGCGCCAGTTGAAAATGTAATTAATATTACATAGCCTGTAATAAATACATATTATTCATGCTCGCGTGCAGATTCTATCAGCTGCAGCTATTGCCGGCCGCGGGATGATTTATATTTAAAATTAATTACATATAGTCCTAGGATCGCTGAAAATTAATGCACCGTTAATACCCCACCATTATCAATTATTTATATCTAAGCGCGCGGTTAAAGTTACCCCTTCGTCCAGAAAATATATAATACGCAAATTGGATTCGCTTCGCGCGCCGACCACATTTCATTTACAATAATTGCAAACCTAGCTATCAGTAACGTTCGTTTCAACAGGCTACTCGTCCGGCACACGCTGCCGTGTACGTGCATTTCAAAATATTTAGTTTATATACCATCGAAATGCTTTGTAAGAGAGCGAGTTTAATAATAAATTTAAAAATATCTCCGAACGATCGATCATGCGTTGCCGCGCCATACACAGCGAAATTCAATACACGTTACGTAGCCTCTCTCCTGTATACAGCCTGTAAATTCCGAATGAAATTCCCCGTCACGAGTGAGCCCGCGCGCGCGTAAAAAAAAAGACGGAAAAAATATATAAAACTCAGCCGTCAATATAGCATGAGGCCAAGTAAAAAGTCATCATCCTTGGGCCCTCGGCCTTTGTCACAAGCCATAACACATATTTTCACTTTATATAGAGAGAGAGAGAGCGCGAAAAAAAGGTATCGGAAGGCGGCCGCGAAAAGGGAACTCAATCTTCTCACCGGACTGCTATACGTGAAGGATTCGCTACGTGCCGCAGAACAAAAAGAAGCGAGAAGAAAAGGCCTCTCTGCCCTCAGGAAAGAGAGAGATCGAAAAAAAGCGTGTAGCTCTTCATTGCCATGCGCCCGCGCACACACGTCCAGCCAACCGACCACTCTACTGTCTCTCTCCCTCTCCATCTCGCACCTCCATCATGCACACGCGTGTAGGACGTCGTGTAACCCTAATGGGGTTGCGAGAGAGGGAGAGAGCTTTCTCGCTTGAATATTATAGGCCGACGGCGATGGTGTGCTGCTGATGATGAAATATCGAAGGTCGCGCACGAGCGACGCTGACGGCGCCGCCAGCGCTTTTATTCGACCTCGGATGTCGCGATGGGAAATCTATTAAAAAACCTATTTGAGGAAACGCCCCCCCCCCCCGTGTGCGAACGCCGCGACGAAAAAAAAACGAGAGAAAGGAGGTTCCGCGCGGCGCGCCCGCACGTGGCAGGAAGTATATATAATACAGGTGGGGGAGGCGTACGTCCCCAGTGTTTTCCCGTAAAGAGGAGAATCGTGTTCGCCGGCGTGTTTTCATTAATAAGCCGCGACGGTATAAATAAATTTTTATTCGCGATGTAGCTTTGATGAATGCGGGGGGCGGGAAGTCAGTGTATTAAAGCTTTGCGAAAGGTTGGTAGGAAAAATAATGTTGATGTGTGGTCTGGTGGGTTTATAAATGTTTGAAAGATGAATGGTGCAAGGTATACGTAATGGCTGATTGCAGAACTTTATGTCGGGTCTGCTGGGTATAGAGCTGTATGCTTTTACAGGATTACAAGCAATCTTCTCATTTCGCTGAATATTTTATCGCCCTTTATAAACGGTATTGAATGCAAATACCCTTTCTGAGAAAATAAAATTTACCATTCCCGATGCATGTTGTGTGTATATTTAAAAATAATATATCCATTCGCTTGAAAGGAACCGTATTGCATCGTGTTTTTATAAAACACAATCGCACTTTGCTGTTGCGCTAGCGCTTCCGCTTGGTTGTACTGCAATTCCTTTTCGGTTATATGGTCAAGCGTGCCGCGGCTATTTTTCGCGAGCAACGTCGTTTGTCATTGTCCGACGTGAAAACGTAGGCACATCGAAGCTCCGAATACCAAAGTCCATAGCCATCTGGGCCATTCGAACTATCGCAAGAATGCCGAACGGATTCAATTCGTTCGAACTATGGCGCAAATATCGTCGCGGTATTTTATGGTATTTCATAAACGATAAGGTCTTTGAAACAGAAGACGCTGCTGATCGAATTGTGGCCAGGACTGATGTATATACCGTTGCCTAATATAGCGAATAACTTGCGAACCGCTGAATAGTTAATAATGACGAAATTAATACAATTTCATCTTGTTAGGAGCGATCGAGAGATTCGGTTTGCGGATTCGGTATAAACTTGGAGATGCATTTTAAAACGCCTCGAAAAAGTAGAGTTATAGACGTTTTAGTCTCATTTTAAGACAATTAAAAAATAGTAGTATCTACTTTGAAGAATTCAGCTTATAATTGTCTTTGATAAGGTTTAACAAAATAATATGAAAGTAGAAAAAACAATCTGTAAATTGATTTTTGAAACCAAAAAATATTCGTTTTTTTAAAAGTTAATTTTAGTTGGAAACTGAATATTAAAAATGTATGTATATAAATGACAAAAAATTACTTTTTTGAATATGTGGTTATATTTTATTACATTTTCAATATTGAATTCGGAATTGATATAACTTTTGAAAGGATAAAATTTTGTTTTCATTCTAAAAAAGCAAATTAAGCTTGTTTTCGCTAGTTTCATATTATTATTGTTTGAAATATTATCTATTGCAAGCTAAATTATTCAAGTTTAAAGTAGAAGCTTTTATTTATTTTCTTAAAATATTACTATAAACTCCAATTTTTTGAGACGATCGACTATAAAACTCGAGCTTTCATCATATTTTGGTATTTAAAAGCATACTCCGAAATCCGAATCGAAAATAAAAGTGTAAAGTGAATTACAGAACATCAGTATTTCTAAAACTAACCTATATTTATAATCTTTTTCGACAATAGGTAATAATATCGTGCAATTCCAGTCTAACATTTTTTATTTCTACTTTATTAGTGGTAAAACATTTTTCATATACACACCTCTGTGTTTCACACTGAATGAAGGCACTGCTGGTATTCACATTCGATAATCTCTGAGCGCTATCCCGTTCGTTCAATTACTCTTGATTTTATTTCGAACGCATACTAGACTCAATAACGCTGTTATACCCGTGTATTTCGATTATTACTCGTTTTAAACATACACTGCTTTTAGCGAAAATTCACTTACATTTCTATTTTATGCACCACTTTACATTTTCTAATTTTATATAAATGTATGGACACCATGCGCACATTGCAACATTTACTACAATAAACAGCGATTTTTTAAATAATTATTTTTCACATCTTTAATAACACTCCATACATCAGCGTAAAATCAACCAGCACCGTCCCCTTTAATATTCCGCGCGTAACCCCCATAAATTCACGTCGAAGACTCCTCGCTCTCGAAAAAATAATAACCGGTGACAAATTAAAAATAATCCCCCGCCGCGGGCGACACAATTTCATCAACCTTCGTCAGAGCGCCCAAGTACTTACACCCGTGCTTCAAATCCCCCATTTTTTCGAAAAAGCCATAGGCGACAGCACTCAAATAAATAATTTTGATACATGGACACGACGAAAGAGCAAAAGTCAAAAGCGCACGAGTCTCTCTCCTTCTCACTCGCCGGCCGCCCCCGCGAAGTTTATAAGCGCCGCGTGCGCTACGCGTCCGGCATACATCCGCGCTCTCTCTCCGCGAGAAAGTTGGGGGAGGAGGTGGGGAGGTTCGTTCGTGCGGCGAGTGGCTTATGGCTTTCATGTTTCTTCGGCGGCGTGAGCGCTCGCGACTCCCTCGTGGCTACCTCTCTCACTCTCTTTCTGCGCGCGTTTCCCTCTGTCTTTTCTACCTCAAAAATCCCCGTGATCTTTTCGAAACTCCTTTAATTGCCTTTTCGCGCTCTCGACCGCTCGCGCGCGCGAACTTATGTGTCTTTCGGTTTTAATATAAGTTTCCTTCTTTATCACTTTGCTGCGCAATTTCTCGCGTGCGCGGTGTCCTTTATTAAAAAGTTTTCAGAGCCTCGGCTCGTCGTCGTCGACGTCTCTCGTTCGCTCGCTCGCTCTCTCGTGTGGTTCTTCTTTTTTTCGCGCTCTCCCTCTCTCTCTCTCTCTCTCTCTCTCTCTATGTCTCTCGACCCTCGTAATAACTGCGAATGAAGTGGTAAATTGAAATAAAAATTGAAATTTTATGAAATTCTTAGTCTAACCAAGAGTTGAGCGCGCGCGGATAGCTACGAGAGGCCGACGGAAAATTAATATATAATTACTTCGCCATGAGTAAGAATGCTACACCTGTAAAAGAATGTGCAGCTGTGTAAAGTTATTCTTTTGAACGAAATGCGAAGTACGTAAATACACTTCTACAGTAAGTACTGTGCATATTCAAAGGTAATGTATAAGTTACATATAATAATATTTCCCTTATATATTTTTAGCTTTGTATAGCTGATGAATAATATTTCACAATATTTCAATCGGTACGTGACTCTTAATTAATGTATATTGAAAAGACTAAATGTAAAACAGATATAATATATTTCTGTACGAAAGAAAATATTCGGTACATCGTAGCAAAAAACGGACCATCGTATCAATAAATATGTTTCCCGATATACCAGGCAATAACGATCTTTACTAAACATTAACGACTTTAAGCCCCTGAAAATGAGAAATTTCCCCGACGCTGAAGGTATGCAAATTTAAAAAAATGCAGATAAAACGCTAATATTACGCGGGAAGCTTTGAGTTTTTACTGTGAATGCGAGTCGAATGAAAGAGCGATTCCGCCGCTATAGGCCTGTACATAATACGGATAAAGCCAACGTGAATATAGAATATTTAACGTCAAGAGGGATTCCGTTTTTTCCCCCAAATAAAACGCTTAATTCTTATTTGTATGCATATTTTCGTATATATACGAAATGAGCGCCAATAATATTCACTGTAATGAAGTCTGCTATAACGGCTTAATCCCGCGATATGCACACCGTCGTGCAATAAAATATATTTCGCAAGAAATGTTTCGCATGCATGAAAATATATAATTCCCCCTTTTACACGTGGCTACTCCTATATTATTATTGTCGAAACGCGCTGAAATTCTCGAAAAATATCTCTCTCTCCTTCTCCGCCACCTCGAAAAGTATCTTTCGATGCGCGTACAGCGCGAATCAGTAGTAAACACGCGTTTCGGTCGGCCACCCTCAACCGACCATCAGAGCCAACTTTTACAGTGCGTAGCAGTAGCACAGCTCTTGACTAAATAATTACTCGGCCAAACTGCAGTCGTAAACTTCGCCTCGGCGCAAATAATTACAAGCGCGCTACGCGATCTCCACATTTTTCCGGCCATACGGGCTATCTGAAAAAGTCCACTCGCTCCCTTCCTCTAATCTGCGTGCACGGAAAAAACAGCAAGAAAAAGTGAAACCAAAGTTTAATACACACATGCTCAATTAACCTGCGCGTATATACCGAAAAATGTCTCCCTTATACATACAAAGCGCGAACACGTCTTGGGGGCGGCTAATTCAGCCGAATAATGCTCGAATATTAAATTCGCGCCGGGAGTCATTATACGACGCTATACGTGCGCGCGGGTGTTTACCGTGTGCGGCGTTCACTCGCGCTTTGTCGCCCGGTCCGATGGCCCCGGGAGGGGAACTTTAACTCGCTTTAATCAACCGTGAACTTTCGGCATACGTCGCGAGACGCTGCTGCTGCCGCCTGTCTCTCGCCTTAATTTCCCCTCCTCTCCACAGAGAATGGCCGACAGCGGCCGGGCTATTTGCGGTGTCGACAGTGTCGAGTTTCTTTATTATTCAATAGACATTAGGCATTCCTTTATTGCACTGGCAAACACATAACATACGCCGGCGACGGGCTTCGGAATGTTATTTCACGCAGGGATTATAGAGTATGATGGTGTTATACGGGCACGGTTGAAGATAAAGGGGAGAGGATTTTTCATTACAGTTGTTATATAACTCTCGAATGGAAAATATGTGCCATGTTCGAGCCTGCATTATATGATGTTATTTTATATTTTCCTTGTGGAATTGTGAATTTTTTCCTGCCGCGTTGGTATATCCGAATGCGATACATTTTGTAAAAATAATTTAATTAATGGCAAATGTAATCAACGGGTATCCGATGACCGGGTAAACAACGAAATGGCTTTTATAACGGCGAAAATTTTGTAACTTTTATACTCATCGAAACTCTTATGGTACTCGACCTGTGTTTTTATACGAAATATATAATGTACACCTCTCTCGTTATAATTTTATATACGAAAAATAATTTGAAATGCGTGGAGTATTGAAACATTACTTCGCAAAATATATATATGCACGAGAATATTTTTATATTATATTGATTACATACTATCTTTAAGCTTGAAGGGCAGAGGGATGTACTCTGAACTGATTATTTCTGTCACTCACCTGTAACAGGAAAAAAAAAGTTATAATTAAATATTGAATATTTATCAAACCAAGTTTTATTATACGTATATCGTATGGTAAAATTCAACGTTGTCTGCGAATAAAGTAACAAAGCCGAAAGTATATATTCAGTACACAGTGCATATACAAAGCATATATACACTGTGCGCGAGTTCACGAAAATTATGCAAGAGTACTCTCCTATAAATAGAGCACAGTGTGTATATGTACGCGTTGAACCAAAACGTTTTCACGCGATGCTGTGTCACACACATACAGTTACACTTAAACCGAAAACTCGACAGGGCGCGGCGACCAGAAAAACCATTGACACCCTTTAACAGCCCCGCGCCGCACGGCAAATACACTTCGTCGTCGTTGGGTGTCCCATCTGCGCTCTCTCGCTTTCGCGCCTCGTCGCCGGTCTTTCAGCGTCTCATCCACTCGTCTCCTCTACATCTCATTTCGACTATTCGTCGCCCACCTACAAGAGAGAAAGACAGAGACAAGCGATACGCGGGAGAAGAGGGAGATGGAAGATATATATGCATGAACGCGCGCGGCAGCAACTCGTCGTACGTTCCATTTAACGCGAAAATAATTATCGCCCCCTGTGCAGCTCACTCGCTCGCTCGCGGGATATTATCATTATCGCGCTTAGCTACGGTATAGCGCGCCCGCGTACGTATATATGTATACACAATGTACAGCCGATCGATCGGCGAGTATATATACGAAGCCTGGAAATATACAAGTGCACCGCGAGCGCGTATTTTCCGATATTATTAACGGCGAAAAAATTGCGCGAGCGCGCGAGTCAAGTTCATCGATTTTATGTTAATCACTCGCACGCCCTTCTGTATAATATATATATATTTATATACAGATGCTGGCACGAATTCGACAGGCCGTGCACTGTTGTGGCATTAAAAATGAAAGTTTTTAATTTGGATAAGGCGCGCGGGCGCGGCGTATCGGGTATCGAATAAATTATGGCCGACGCGAGCGCGTGTACGCGACGTGTCGATTTTAATTTTTATTCAATTTGCCTGATAGGTTTTACATGAAATTGCGCGCGGGTTATGGATGCACGAGGCGGTGGTGGTGTATGTTACCCTGGGTATATGATTGTAATAAAATTGTGCAACGCTGCGATGCATTTAATGAAATTTCTTCGCTTTCCGTTTGTTATAGAACACTTTATGTTTCGAGCTTTACATCATTAGCCTGAGTGCTATAAATAACAGCGTAGTTTGATGGAAACACGTGACGATGAAAAAACAGAATTTCGCAGAAATCATGTAATGTATAGTTTGGTAATAGAGGTGCGGAGCGATTACAAAGTGAACTTATTTTGCCGCGTTGAAAAGTTTCGCATAATTCAAAACTGCTTTTACTTCTGAATAATGAAAAATAAATTTTCAAGTTCACTCCGTTGAACTTTTGTCGTAGAGAAAGGCATAAAAGGCCAAAATTGCTATTTTTGGCTGTTTTCTTGAAGTGGAAGCATCAACAAGTTCAAAACTTTAAATTTATTACGGTTTTATGGAGGAAAACTCCCCGAGTTTCACGGTAAGTTCAATAGAAAACTTTTGAAAATAACGATAACTTAATCTATAAATTTAATACGACATTTTATTCTTTTACACTTAATATTGTACTTGGTATATATGAAAAAAATGGTGCTTTATGTCGAAATGTAAAGTTATTCAGTTATAGCATTTTACGATTATTTGAAATTCAAAGTGTGGGATGGAATTTGCAAATTTTAGGTATAGACCCAGTTTACATTTATAGGAAATATCATATAGCCTGGCATAGATAACAGAACGTACGAACATTCGTTAATTGAATTTTACATCTCGACGTATATATATAAATGTAATTTACAGAGCAAAAAAAAAACACACACATACTCGAGTTAATGAAAAACTTTAAATTGTATATTTTAAAATATATATATTTAATAAACCGAATGTTCGACACGACTTTACTCTCTGTGCGATATAAAATAAAAATCCACCGGCTGTCTCTCTCTCTCTCGACCTCCATTTAAAACGAAATCCCGTTATACCGCTTCAGTCATCCCGACATATTTTATGTTTCAACCGAAAACCGATGGAACCGCGTGGCAGGAGAGAGAGAGAATCGATTTTTACACATGCTAAACTCGACTAATCCTGTCGAAAATGTACCCCTCGAACACACCCGTGTGTCGTCATTAAATTAATTTCGTCGAAATTCGCTCGAAAGGCCATTCGCATCCGCAGAAACAGCCGCACAACACACTCACAGAGACGTACACAGAGAGAGAGGCGAGAAAGATATTTCCATAATTTTCATTTTTCACGCTTCAAAAATGCAAGCTCGGGCAACGTAATTAACGTTAGATTTGCCCCGACGAGCGCGAAAAAAAGCTGTATGTCTGTGTGTGGGTGAGGAGGAAATATTTCCGGGACGGAGCGGGGGTTAGGGAGAAAGAGAAGTTTTCTGATTGCCACGCGCGCGACGACTCGCTAGCTCTCTCTCTCTCTCTCTCTCTCTCTCTCTCTCTGTCTCTTTCTCTCTCGCATGTGGTTGAGGTAGCCGCGGGCTTTTCTCGTTTGCACACACGCGCCGAGAGTTTGGACCGGAAGAAAAAAGGAGGCCTCGCATTCTCGGAGGACGGCGTCGTCGTCGTCGTTGTCGGCCTACACCACCGCCATTAACATTCTCTCGCCTGTATGTGGAACTGGCGCGCATAGCCAAGATGGAGTGGGTGGGAAAAAGTTTTGCGAGAGAGAGAGAGAGAGAGAGAAGTTGGGACGAGCGCGAATTTTCATCCCCGGTGAGAGCAAGCGTGGCAGGAAAAAGTATCGGCGGTTTGACGATGATTAAATTTATATGTATGTGTGTGGGTGTGGGGGGTGAGAGTGGTGGTGGCGAGGTCGATATTCGTTTTATTTTTTTATTTCGGGGTGGGGCCTTTTACGAGGGCAGCTCTTTAACGATTTTTCTAGACTGGCACTTAGTGTATGTGTGTATTTTATGGCTTTGAATTTTTTGGGAACGATTTTACGGCCCTCGCACATTGATTTATTTAGTATGGCGTGCTTGTATATATAGATATTTATTTATTTTTACGAACGACGTAGTTCGTCTATTTGGTTTATTAGTTTCGCCCTGTCCTAAGGTTTATTGCGATCTCGTCATTTTGCTGTTGAATAATTTCGACTAGATTCGTAAATATTCAAATACCTTTATATACTTTTAAAACGAGGATGTATAAATTGTGACATGAGATATGACCTATTATTTGTATACCATTATATTATTTTAATATCGATAACAAAGACTTTGCAATTAACCGGAGGAAAATTAATTAATTAACTACTCAACTAATTAAACGCTTAATACAGAATATAATTTTAGATTCTCTAAAGAAAAATAAACTAATGAATTGCAGAATAAACATTAACCATCTATACGACATAGAGCTGCACGAGAGCAATACAATAAGATATTTCCGTGCTTACATTGTCGCGCCCTTGTAAATTCTTGAAAATTTCCTCTTGTCTTGGTATTTTCAATCAATATGAAAAGTATCATTCTTGTCTTGAAATGTTTGTCTCGTGTTCATATTGGAGTTACGCATACATGCAACAGTAAGCAAGTCGCTAATTAAAAAAGTCTTAGACCCAAATAGCCGGGGGAAGCGAGGTCCACACAAAAAAGAGAATTCTGTAAACGTGCAGTAAGCAAGTCGATTGTTTAAAAAATTATTAAACCAAATAGCCAAGAGATTGCCTCCTTCACTGTCGCACGTCTCCATAGATCCCTTTTTTTTGCAAGGACCTCGCGCAGCTCCTGGATATTTGGGTTTCAGACCTTTTTAAATGCTTTACTGTTAAAAATGTCCTTAATTTAAGAAAGTTTAAAGTTACAAATATTACTGAATTTAAAGAATAATTTAACTGAACGTAATTTAATTTACAAATTCACTAGGTTTAATACAAAAATAATAAAATTTTGGTACAAGTATAAATAAATGCCAAATTTTATTTTTCCCGCTATATGTGCGCCGCCGACCAGAGTCTGGTTCGTGCGACGCCGCTAGGCGGCGCATCCTTTCCCTGTGGCCTCACGTACCTAAGTAAGCTGGACCGAGGGGATATAGGAGCGCCGGAGCGTGTCGCCGATCAACCCGCCAGCCTTTATCACTCAAACATTTCGTTAGAGATATCCTTCCCTTTTCTCATGATAATTTTTCTATCTCCCTCTATTCCTTCAACAATTGGAGGTTACATCGTTACTGTTATTTTGATAAATTATTACGATTAGGAAATGTTGAGTTATTTTCAAGTCAAGACAAAATTCTTCACACCACAATCTTGATATTGTATCGAAAACTATATCAAGTTTAATCTTGCTATATCGTGCAGCTCTAATTGAACATGATTGTTCTTTGTATTCTGCTTGTACTATAGAAATTATATTCTTAAACGCAAGACAACCAGTTTGTTTTCCCTAGGAATTCCCTTAAGAACTAGGGATCAACATTACACTACACACATGGCGCTTTCGTCATTCAAATCCCAAGTAAATAAGCCCCAACCTTTTCTTGTCCAAACACCATCCCTAAAGAATCTAGTGATAAATATTTATCGTAGCTGAGCAAAATCAAACCTCAAAGTCCCGTCCGCATGCGAGAGAACCGCGCACCTCGAAAAACACCAGCAGCGCAACGGGGGCGGCGCCACGGCAGCAGCAGCAACGACGGGTGTGTGTACATAAGGGCAGAGGCGCATAATGAAAAGAGCAAAGTATCAAATTCAAATTAAAAGTATCGCGCATAGGTATATACGAGAGAGGAGGTAAAGCAAAACGCGCGCGGTGGACTGTATATAGCCTAGCAAAAAGTCGGGGGCGGCTGAAAGACGAGAAAAAAGGATTTGCGCGTCGGCAAAAGAAACTCGGCTGTTCGCTCGCTCGCGCGCATTCGTTACATAAACACGAGAGAGAGACTGCAGGGGGAGAGGGAACTGCACGCTGCCCGACGTATATACACACGTATATATGCGTATGCGCGCAGACACACAGATAGGTACGTACCTAACGAGGCTGATTTTGCGGATATACCTCGGCCCGGGCTCCCGGTGTGTGTATATACATATACGCGCTCGTTCACCTCAACGTTTGCGCGCAGGTTAGTTGGCAGACGGCCTTTCTCTCTCTCTCTCTTTGCCTATTTTGCATCGATTTACATAACGGATAAAATAGCCGGGCCGTGCTCGCGCCACGTTTCCCTCTTTCTCTTTCTGTCTTGTCGTGCGGAGAGAGAGAGAGGGAGTATATAGTGGTGGTGCTCGCGCACGCGTCGGGGCCCCATTGTTGAAACGTTTCGGGAATTACGTTTCGCCCGGCCGGCGCGTTATTCACATTCAAATATTTTCCGCAACGTCATTTCGACTGGCTGGCTGGCTGGCTGGCTGGCCGCGCGCCGGACCTGTCGGCGACGTGTCACGGGAGGGGGAGGAGGACGCAGGGGAGAGAAAGATAGCGCCCTCGTTACTGCGTTTTTGTGCACGCCCGTGTGTGTGTGTGGGTGTAGGGACAGAGGGAGGACGAACGACTTCGCTTGGCTGGACACGAGAGAGTACAGTACATTGCAAGCGGTGGGACGGGGGGATGCGGATTCAGAGTCGCGCGTGCGGCCTAAACCGCGGTTATGGAAAAATTTAACGGACTGCACGGGGGAGAGGGAGGAGGATGAAATTTAGCGCTGTGGTTTTGGTGGTGTACGCGTACTGCGGTAGAGTTTTATTATTTTTGGTTTTGCGAGTTTTTTGGTTTTGAGAAATATAGATGTGGGTATAAAAAAAATTGAAGATTAGACAGGGTATATGATATACCGGGGATAATTTTGTAAATAAAATTATTATTATTTTTTTTTTAACGGAGCGTTAAAAACTTTTTAGCTTAAGAATTTTTTAAAATTTTAATTTAGTAACATTTTTAATAAATTTTGAAAAAAAATGCTACATATTTCAATACATTTTTAAAAATATTTACTATTTCAGATAGCGATAACAAATTTATCTCTTACTTTTTATACGCATGCAAAAAATAGTAATATTACTTTTGAAAATATTTTTTTTGCAAAGAGATTGTTAAGCAATGATTAATACAGAATTCATATTGTTAATTATGTCATTTTTAATAATTTAAAATTAATATAGTTTTAAAACATAATATATAATGTAAAATATAATATTTTGTTAATCTGTGTTATTCTTATACATCCTCATTGCCTGAATGCGTTTAAAAAACGTTTTGTTGGCAATAATAGTTTTATCAGGAAAAAGAATCCGCGTATTTCTTTTCGTTAAAATGATAGGTATCGAGTGTAAAATCAATACTAAAGGGTGATAATCCAATAATCGCAGGCCAAATCGACTAATGTCAATTTGAGGAATAGAAGTGGTGCAAACAAGTGCTTTAACACACAACCTGTTTCCACAATTGTGCCTGATTTGAACAAAGCACTGAAATTTATAGTTGAAAAGACTTTGAAACGACTTGTTTGAAATAGAATTTTATTTCACAAAAAGAAGAATATGCAGCGCGCTATACGCGAAGGTAAGCATAATAAAAATGACTAGGTACATAGAATAATTTTATGAGCAGACTATAGCTAATCAAATTCAACTACATTTTTCTTATAACTTTCTAGTGGGTCAAAGAAGTAAAACTTTATTGCGAAATATAATCCTCTTTTTCGCTTTACTTTACAAGATACTATATGCAGATCTTCTAAGTTGTTTGCCTTTGGGGGGAAAAATTTTAGGAATTATTCATGGCTCTTTTCTTCCTGATTTTCAACATTGGAATTTATATCCAGCGTTTCTGAAAAATTATGAAATCCGTACGGTATACTGCGCATAATGAAAATATATTTTGAAGTTATAAAACTTGTGTAGGCCACACATGTATCGCTGAAAAATTTCATAAAGAGTTTATTGAACCTTCGTCAATAATTCTGCAGGATTTCAATATACCTATACACACTCTCCGCGTAGCTCATTTTATTTATTTTCAAAAGCGTTATATTAAATATCGCGTACGATCAAAATGCGTTTAATAAAAATACCAGAACATACACACACACAGACACGTGCGTGCACAAAAATCGGCGCTGATGTCGGTAATAAAACAAAGTTTATCGTTTGTAAAGGCATTCCGTTACACTTTTTACGCATAGTAAAATTAAAACGAGCGATAAAAGAAAATTTAAAATTGTTAAAAATTTTCGGGAACCGAGGTGAAATTGCCCCCATCCTCCTGCTACCAACGGAGCACACACATACTCCTTTATTATCATTTAAAGCATCAAAAATGCAATAACCTGCCAAAAGCTTTTGGCCCTGCGCTCGCGCACGCGGACGCGCCCACTCTACAATTACGCTTATTACCAAAAATAATTAGACTTTGTTAAGTCGGCATTATTTCCCATTAACACAAAGAAATTTTTTTCCCCCTCGTAATTAAATCGTGCAATATTCCGTAACGTTATTATTCGGCAGAAATGACTTTTATTGTTATGTATTTCCAGGGCGCTCGCGATAGACCGGCGTAATAAAGAAGTTCACTCTGCGCCGCGCGCGGCCTGTACTCGCAGAGACTGAAGGGAAATTTCAATTTATGTTTTTCATCGTCGCGCTCGTAATGGCTTCTCCCTTTTCCTTCAACTTCTTCCACTTTATTTATACTGACTAATTATCCGGCCCCACAAGTCGACCCTGAATAATTCTACCTTTTCGCTCCTCTTCTTTTGATTAACCAAATTTCATTTCGTCGCGTGCATATATAGCGGCGGCGCACGTGCTGGGCAGCCGTGTGTCCTAAAAACTAGTGGAGCGCGATTCAATATTCAATCGCCACGTGCGTGAGTGCCTCTGTGCGCGCCAGCTAATCTGCGCCACTCGCGCCAGTTTTTAATACACGGCTTTTGTATTTTTGTATAACACGCAGTTTATTGAATGATCCGTGGCAATGTTTATAACCGTGATGGCGTATAAAAAGTGTAAATGAAGAGGTTAATACTTTTACGCGTTCGCTGAACAGTAAAATTATCATTAATAAACGGTCGGAATGATATAGGGATGGTGATAGTTTTCTGGATCATAAATGACACTAAATTTAACAGAAATCATAAGATCCTATCAGTAATTTGGAATTATTGTGTATTAAAAACATAGAGTATCTTCAAAGTATACAGAAAATATTACAAAAAAGCTCAACTTTATTGATATCTTTTCAAATATAGCTAATAATGAGATTTTATTACATCTAAGATAAAGCTTGATGGCCAATAATAAAAAATTTTGTAAAAATCTAAGGCATTATGATTAAATAAATATATTAAGCCTAAAAAGAAAAAGAAAATCGAGTAATTGGAAACACGAAGCTATAGTATTTCAATTATTGCATTTATGATTTATTCATAATCACTAATATCAAATACAAAGTGAATTTCAAAAATTAGCATTTACACATACGAACCTGCCTTAAGCATAGCTCGATAAGCTGTTCCCAATGGCGCGTTTGACGCGCAACGTCGTGCATCGTCGACATAACGAGAATCGATTAAAAGCTCGCTGAAGCACACGCGCTCGCGTGGCCAAAGAGAATACTTGAAAATCTTCCAGGCATCCAATACACACGCGCGGCTCCAAGGTTCGGCCTTACGCTTAGAACTTCGAGGACTAACTTGTACGCAAAGCCTCCGAATTAATGAAGTTAAAACATCAGCTGGATGAAATGCGTTGCCTATGCGAAGACCGTCGTCGATGCTGAGCGGAAAGTGAAAGAGAACGAAAGAGCGCGCGGGGCCAGAGAGTGGGGAGGTAATATTTGACTTATGAGAAGTTGAAGACCTGATATAGTTTTCGAAAATTACTTTTCGAAGTCGTATTATTCCTTGTAAAAGTGCAAAAGGAAGTTTTTACGAAGTTCCAAGTTTGTGGAAAAAGTGGAAGTAAGGTTCTAAAAAAAATTGTTAGTTCTCGATATTAGAAGAGTTTTTAAGTAAGTCTAAAAGGCCGGATATCGGGGAGATTATGATTTTATACTCATTTTTATGAATCGCAAAAATTTTTGCAGGCAATTAAATTCTCGATAAAGTATATTCAAATAAATTATGAGTATTAAAGTCCGACGCGACACGGATGCACATTATTTTAAATGCATAATAAAAGCTTTCAAAATGATCAAAGTGAATAAAGTAAAATTATTATTTTTTTCTTTCAGTCTATTATAACGAATAATTAATTCTTTATCATGCGTATCTCGTATGTATTATATTTACTGCGAAAAGACATACAAAATTTAAAAACAAACTTAAATTATAAGAATAATCGTTGGTAATTACTACTATTCTTCTACTATAAAGTTTTCTTCTTAAGGAAGAAATACACGACAATTAAAGAATTTCACAGTTGTGAAACACACAAGGTACAAGTTGAAACTAACCACCTTTCTACGCTACATTTAATTACTTAGCGCGTTTCACGCTTCGTTAATTCAGAGTTACATTCCGATTACTTTTTTTTTCTTCCTCGAAATAAAAGCCGCGCGCGCGCGCTCTGGGCTTTCGAAACAGAGCGTACAGAATCTGAAAATGCCATTGAAAATCAATCGCACGAAACGGAAAATACCTATCGAATGCACAAAAAAAAAAAAAAAAAAATACGCACAGCACGCGTGTGTACATATCCATGCGAAATCCGACGATACCGATATGAAATATCAATATAAATGGTCGGGAAATGAGATAGAAGAGTCGCTCGCGCATTCGCGTCGCGGTGGGAGCGAGAATAAGTTAGACGATTGAAAAAAAAATGGAGGAAAAGCAGAGAGACAGAGAGAAGAGAAGAGAGTGGGAGAAAGAGAAAGAGAGCTGCTGCATCCAGTCGTAGCCCGCAGAAAAGTTGCTGGCACGAGCGAAGCCGCCGCGAACAGCTGCAGAGTCCGCAAGAAAATTTGAGAGAGGCAGAGAAAGAAGGAAGAAATCCAGCGGAGAGATGTTCGATCTATCGCTAAAAACGATTTAATTTAACCCGTGGCACTCCGAAGCACGTCTCTCGACTTCACTTTCGTTTGGAAAACACTGATGTTAGTGTACGTGTTGTTGCCTAAGACTCGACAAGGAAAAATATTTTCTACAAATACTGCATTTCTCAGAAGCATTTCTTTAATTCCTAATTTTATCAGATGAAGAAGAGTGAAAGATACGGAAAAATGTTATAAAAATACGGTTGAAATATGTAGATAGAAGAATAAGCTAAAATGTGTTACGTATTCTTAATAAATATAAATTAAAAATGCTTTTTAATAATTTTCATGATAAAATTGTACGCCTATATATATATATACAATTTTGTCCAACATTTCTTTTTCTAAAAATAATAAATTGAAATATTAATTTAACCCTGTGTAATATGCTATATAATATCATAAATTTATTCCACAAAAACAGTTCGTTCATCACACCAATTCGAGAAAAATCATTTCTCGAAGTATACGTCTTACGCCCTCGAAATCTTATTACTTTATCGTACTCCTCCTCCTCCTGTTCCTTCTCTTTTACCCGGCTCCCTCCTCTTCGATCAATACTCGTCAACTGCCTAGAGAAATTTGTCTAACGGGTTATTTTTCATCCGCAGGCGACAGAATAAAGTCGCCTGGAAGACACAGCCACAGCGTCGGCGGCGGCAAAGAAAAAGGCTGACGGTGCGGAGCCGGGTCGCAGCTGCACTTCTCCGCCCGCGGTTTATATAGAAATCTTATATAGAAGCCGCGAGAGGGAGAGAAAGAGAGGGAGGTGAGTTTCGAAAAAGAGAGCGAATATCAAGATAAAGAAAGAAACAAAAGAGCCGGCATTCCGCCGAGGAAAAACATGGAGAGAGAGACACAAAGTGAAAAATTTATGGCGGCTGGAGATGACGAAAGTGAGTATACAGGGAGACACAAAGCTCAGGATATTTCGAAATTAGTGGTAGAAATATTAACCGGACAGCGGCTTATTTTAAATGAGCCAAATACAAGAGATTATTATGATCCCCAGCTCTCTTCCTTTGTCTCGCAGCGTCTTTCGCGAGGCTACAGTCTTTCCTTGTTTACTTTCGGATAAAACAGAAATGATGGCGGATAATCTCATCGCTCACTTTCTGATCCTCGGGCGAGAGTAAAGAGAGCCCGGAAAGAGAAGACCGAGAGATAAAGTAAAGAGAAGAATGCGGGGAAGGAAAGTTCGTCGTCTATTAATTACCACGGCTTATAAAATGATTGATTATTACAATAAATTTACATTTATTTTAGCATAACGAAACTACAAAATGTGCTTACTTTTATTGCAAGGTGATTAATCCGATGCCTCATGTCGTTACAAGAATTCCTATCGTCAACTTTTTTTCTACTTTGCAAATAAAATTTTATAACACATCGTATAGTTGTAACGAAATATATACATAAATATATCCCGAGGTAAGCGTTTGTACGAGCGCTTCAAGAAAATTTCCAATATTCTCACTGCATAAGAAATCCATTGGCTTAACTTAGAACTATAAATGAAGAGGAAAATCAAAGAAAGGGGAACGCACGAACACAGATAAGGAAGAGTGCAGCGAGGGGAATCTGGAGCGTGAGAAAAGGGAATAGATAGAGGCGAGGAAAAAGAGAGAGAAAAGAAGGTGGGCGATCAGATACCGAGAAAAGGAAGAAAAAATATATAGGACGAGAAGAAAATAAAAAGAAAGAAAGAGAGAGAGAGAGCGAAAGAGGGAGTGAGAGAGAGAGGGAAGAGCGAAGCAGAGGCAGAGGAGAACCGAAGGAAGTAGGCGACACGTTCAAAGAATAAATAGCTTCTCGACTCTCACGCGCGATTCGGCAGCAGCATCCAACTTCCTGGCCGGCCGATAGCGGAAACCAATTAGACGGGCCTGTCCTTCGGGGTAACTTGTAACTGTTTTATCGATCCGAGGCGATACGCTCGAGCAGACGGTACATAGTATACATATACCTATACGTATACATATAGATGCTGTGCTGCAGAGGAAGAGCGAGCGAGAGAGATAGCCAGGGCTTTCGCGATTTTCGCGCGAGAGGCGCGCCCGAGGAGAGGGATTAAAACGCGAGGAATCGTTTTTCAATCGGGTCGCCTATACTTCCTCGTCCTCGGCGTATAATCGCACGTGACGAAGTAAGCGGGGAAAAGGAGGATTCGGTACTGCGCCGCTGCCTTTTTCGGCGGGGTATAGTGTATAGTTGTACGCGCGTGGAAGAGAGAGAGAGGGAGAGAGCGAGTGCAGCGCTCGAGTTTAGTTTAACGATAATTGGAAACGTACGAGGTTCGTATTCTATTACGCTGCGCAGTCGGCGGGGATCGGGTAAAAGTGAATACGCGAAGAAATGCGCTACGGAAAAAGGGTGCAGAGAGAGAAATCTGGTCGATTGCAAAATAAGTTTAATTTATTATGTGCAGAGTAATTTTCTTTAATGGCTTTCGTTGCTGTTACAAGGAAAGGAGAATTATTGCGCATTGGTATTTTTTCTTTGTTTAGGTTCAGGGATGGCAAAATAAATCAACTAGTTACTTTTTAAAAGAGTCCGTAATTATCTTGAGAACATTTTTTTTTTAATAGTAGAAAAAACTGCTATTTTATAAGTACATTCGAGTTTCTTTATGTTTTCTCTTTTATTGAAATTAATATGGATATTTAGTTTGTATTCTTAGTTAGCTACTTTACAATAAATCAATGTTTATATAATAATAAATTTCAAAGTTTGTAAGGCGCTTTAAAATTTGTATGGGCATTGCAAGTTCAATTTGTTTCCGCCTTTTTCGCGGGTAACGTAATGTTCTGTATTAATTCAAGTATTGCGGAATCACAGCGCAGATTGCACAAGATTCATGAGTGTTGCGCTTAGAGTCGAGGTCGTTTATGCCTGTGGGTATACTAGTTATAATTTCAGCTAGCATCCCTTGTTTTGATACTCCAAAATTTGGTCGTTTAGGTAATAAATCATCCAACAATGATCAGATTTGCGCACACGCTGAAAATAATGCAGTAATTCAGATGCAACATTTGTACCCAATATTGTTGAATATATTCATTTTGAATTTGTTAATTAATTACTGTTTTCTTAATTTTGTTGAAATATGGAAAACTACTTTTTGACATCTAAATAAAATATATTTTGCTTCCTTCAAGATGTGGTTTTTGAAAGATAAAAAAAAATGGTTAAAATGTGCTTTAAGAAATTTCGCATCAAAATCGTTATTTCTTGAGAAAATTTCTTTTCGTGTGTATCAATTTATGCGTGTATGCACTGTGAATGTCTCCAGACCGATGGATCGATTTGGATAAAAATATTCTCATACTTTCTGTGTTTTCGAAAATATTTTCGTAACATAAAACCTTCTTTCTAAATAAGTTGATTTTCTTTGATTTGATGGTCAAACGTTGATCTACAAAGTCTACATAGTTATCACCATTTTTTCATATAACAGAGCTAATATTTTTTAAATTTATGAAATCAAAAGTATTTAAATAGCTATAATGATTTTGTTTGAATTCGAATCATTCACAGTATGTCATTTGTTTTAATTTATACTTGCAAGAACATTGTCTTTTTTGCATCCACAATTAATTTAATGGAATATTAAATTAACTTTGAAGAAGTTAAGAGTCTATAAAATGGCAGCAGTATTTTTATTTTTCATGTATTTTCTTTTTAAAATAAAATACGATACTTTTTCAGTTTATTTAAATAAATGCTTTTCACGTAACGTGAAATATCAAATGTTAAAATTTTCGTTTACTATAAAGAGAACGCAATACTTGAATAAATCTTTATCAACTGCACCAGTGTTTCTACGGGCGAAGCGCCGAATGAGGATTGGAATTGGACTCTCGCGCGCTGTATAAACAAAAGTTATTCCCACAAATGTTATCGGCAGTAACGAATCAACGGACAAACATTTCATCAAAGCATTTGCACGCGTGATTCTGCGAACTTGTAATAAAAGCCCGTTTATTTTAACAATGGAGCCACCAGCGATTTGTTTATCCCGATCGAAAAGAATGGTATATACATAGGCGCGCTAGTAAAATAAAGTCTATTAAAACACGTAAAGACTTTTATTAACCGCCTGCTGTTTTGTAACGTCGATTGAGTTTGGATTCGCTTATTAAAAATAAATTCGTAATAAGTTTTCTTTCTTTTCACTCGTAATATATAGTTTTCGAATATATTGGATGCTCTTATGTTTTCATAGAATTAATTGACGCGAGTAAATAAAATACCATCGAATAAAACAAACATTCCGCCGAAAACTAATTAAAATTTTTCTCTATAAAAATTGACTTTTCACCTCGAAATACTTGACTTTACTGTGTTGATATTTTCATTCGGCGTTGCTATATCAATAATTCGATTTAATTAACAAATAACACATATTTATCTAGAAAATTTACAGTAGAAAGGTAAATATTGAGTTGCGGCGAGCCACTCTATACTGATCTCATTTAGCCTTCAATCACAAAACAGCATCGAGCAAACAAATTTCAATCTGCATCAGTCACCGAATCATCGTCCCGCAACGCCGCTCTATATACAAATAAAGAGATTTAATCTCTCCATCCCTTTGTCTCACTCTCTCTCTCTCTCGGCGCCTCGAAAAACCATATAAAACAAGAATCGTGCGGAAAAGCCAATAATAACGAGCGAATGATTTATTGTGCTCGTCGCATTAAGAACGGCCGAGAGGCTTTCTCTCACTCTCGCGTGTTTGTACAAATGACGCCATGCGTGTGCAGCAGCAGTACGCACGAAATAACGGTCATCAGCATCCGCGCGATATGCCGGACAGCAAAATGCAACTCTCTCTCTCTCTCTCTCTCTCGCGTGGGAGTAGAAGGAGCGAGAGAGAGATGGACAAAGAGAGGGAGAGAGTCAAAAGCGATAGCCAGGGTCCGAGTTCGCGCAAATGCAAACTGCGGTAGGCCGCTGCTTCAAAATCAATCGCGCGTCCCTCTCACCCCTCTTACTCTCCCCCAAAATCAAACATTCCGTCCGCTATATATATAGCTTTCTCCCTCTGTATAAGCGCATCTCTCTCTCGTTTCCGACACAGTTTTGGACACGACGGCTATCTCTTTGCTTAGTTTGGCACCGCGCGCACGTGTGTATACGTATATATATATATATATACAGCACCGTGCGCGTGGAGTCATATTTTATCTCGTTAATTACTCGCCTGTTTTCGGGAATTCCGGAGTCTGTCCGCGTACAGAGCGCGCGGGCGGCTCGAGCAGCAATGGCGCGTAACGAATATTTAACTGCTTGTTGTTTATACTCGCGCGCACGCTGGATTTCTGCGTGCAGCGTGCGGAGAGGTGTAGCAGCAGCAGCAGCTTTCGGCCGTTGCCCATATTGGCCGCGTGCTGCAACTGCGGAATGCCGGATTGGAGTGCTTTCGATTGAATTTTCCATTTTTTTTTCTTCTTTTTTTTCGGCGGAATGTAAATGGACGTAGAAAATAATGATGATTAATGCGAGCTTTACACCAAGGGAAAAAATTGTTGGTGTACATACGAAAGCGAGGGATTTTCCTTTATGTTTGTTTAATTGAAAAGTACAAAACAGGGATTAAAAAAAAAGAAAATTATATTCGTTCAGGTGGAGAATTGCGAACGAGTTGAGTGAATCGAACGTTGTCGAACTGAATTTATTTCAGGCCAAATATGAGTTTCGCATAATTTTTCCTAATATACTAAGTGTATTTCATTACTTTAAAAAGGATGATTTATATTTTATATAGCTTTGATAATATTAAACGAATCGCGACCCACGTACACTTTACTTGCATTTACGCTGCACTCTAACCCCGATATTCCAATAACCCCGTAACATGACAGCTTCACGTAATATCGAGCATCATCCCCGCGCCACTACCAGTAATTGTGCTTATCAATTTTTCACAGCACACACCGCGCATTACGACGACGATCCAGACAAACGAAATCCACGCGTTTCTTCCATCGTCACGCGCGCGCGCGCGCGCGTTACACGCCGCAGCAAGGAACGAGACGGATTCGTTTTCTCTCGCTCTTTTCCTGTCTCCTTGACGCGTGACTGCGGATCCAAGCCGTCAAAATAAAAGCGAGCGTGAGAGGCGTGTGCGGGCGCGCGTGTCGAATGTCAGGCCAAACAGGGGAGGGACACAAACAAGAGAGTCGTCGTTGTCGTCGTTGGGAAGAATTTTTTGCTCCGTCGCCCACCGCTCCTGCGCCCTCTTTCCCCCCGAAGAAAGATTTATATTTAGAGTTTACCGTAGCGCGTAATTAAATATACCGCAGGTTTTTTGCTTTAATTAAGAAGTTTTTGCTGCTCTCGGGTCACGGTTTGTTGATAAGCCAACACCTGATTTATTTGGCGATGTTTCAATTTGAACGCCTGGCTGCTGCTGTGTATGTTTTCTCCGTATAACATTTCGAATGTATTTCGGTGTATTTATTATACAAAATACGAAGTATTCTATAGTGTTTACCATTAAATTTACTTTAACCTGTATATATAAAAAAACGCTTACTAACGAAAAAAATCAATACCCTTTATTGAAATTTGAGGGAGGAAAATCCAGGCAGTAATTATATCCAATCCCGGCCGACATGAGCCCCCGGACATCCGGGAAACATCATCGCAGGGTCCACCGTCAGGGGAGGGCCTTGGCACAGTGCTGCTGCTGCTGCATCGACGTGCACATGACGCGGGCGCGCGAATCTCTAACTGCTAAACGCGCAACATGCGCGCCCCGATAATTGCGGTCGTTACAGCGCGGGGACCACCGAGAGCCCCCCATTGTCGTGTCCCCCTACCGTACACCACGTCAATCCCCGAGTTTCCTGCCCTCGTGTCGCTCTTTCGTTGAGATACGTAGTTATGTGTATATATGGGAGTGCGTTCTTGGTGTATCTTGTGGAGTGGAGGGAAAGAAGTCGATAAGGTGGTCGGAGGTAATCTGCCGGGTTGAATAAGTCGCGGTATTGTGCGAAAAGTAGAAGTGGAGGGGTGTGGTTGTGGGTGATTTTTCGGTATGTTTGGGTTGTTGTGATGGAATGGTGTATTAGCTGCAAAGATTTTTTTGTGTTTGGAGTTATATGATCTTGTTGAAAGTAATTTTCTAATGATAAACTAATTCATTGATTTGAGGATTACTTTAATTCAATTATCCTGGCATTATGTAATTTATTTTTCGTCATATATACACAAAGCTTTTTTTTCTATAAATTATTTGTTTTTACTGTGTAAGTAATCATAGGAAACATTTGACATTTCAAAAGATATAGACGTTTATGTAAATTATAACGTACAAAATGTTCATCGCGATATGTATGTAACTTACACAATAATATAGAGGCCGCGTAAAAACACTTTTGACATATCTTTTGAAACAATTATTGTTACTGTCAAAACTATTCCACTAGAGAAATCCAGAATTACGATACCTATATACAAGCAACTTCTATAAGTGGTCCGAATTTTTAATGGAAACATTCTGTAGGTAATTGAGATATTTCAAACTTGTTCAAGTTAAAGTATACTTTAAAAAGTTAAAAATACTCACTGAATTAAGCCTTTGAACATGGCTCATCAATTGCCATCGACATTATAAACTTTGAACGAGCGAAGCGTCAATGACAATGCTATCGCTTTTATAATTTCGTTAACTTCCAGCAGCTTTTATGCAGAACGACCAAAATCTTTATTGTTATTATTTTTTTTTTCCACGACGATAAGCGCGAGTAACATTTTGTAGCCCGGCGAATGCACAGTCGCACGCCGAACGAGGAGATTTTCACGTGTACTATTTCTTTTATTCGTCGCGGAAAGAGCGAGCGCGTGCTTTACAGCGGCTGCAGTGCGGGAGTGGGGGGAGGCAAATATCGCTGATGCGTGAATTTTTTTTTTCGTTCCACCCTTTCTTTTGAAGTTGAATTTTTCATTTTTTTTTTCGTTCGTTCGTCCCGGCCACCACGCTAGTGCCAGCGCTAATGCGCGCTATTTAGAGCACGAATTTTAAGAGTTAGAGGGCTGGAGCGCGCGCAGCTCACATTCGTTCGAATGGCACGAATGGAGGTTTTATGCAAAGGACCTGAAATGCATACAGAGCGAAGGGGGAGGGGGAAGTTAAAAGAGCCCCGGCGACGGGATGTTTTTCACGTGAATGTTGCCAGTTAAGTAAGATGCTCCTGAAATTAAGTAAATATTATGCTTTGGGATTATACTTTTATATTCATAAGCGGGGTCGCACAATTGTGGATTTAATGAGTCCGCGGGGCAAAAAATTATACCTCTCGGTATTATAATGTCGAAACGAGTTATATATTCGCGGAAAACGTATTATATTATTATTATGTGCAAATTCATCCATGAAAAGCTCTATTTTCGTAGACAGATTCCTTGAAATAATAAAATTACGAATAATCCGGTTTTTGTTCTACACACTCCAAGTATATTTATATAAACCTTTATTATATCGGTATACCTTTTACACGAATTTTTAATCCCCACATTTGTATTCCGCTATACTCCCTATCTTAACCGCCATTCGCGATTTAAATATAAAAATCCCTTATCCAACTTAATATTCATTCGCACTGGCGACCAATGAAAAACCCTACCAAACTATACCGCAAACCAAGGGGAGGAGAAAAAAAATCCCCGAGTATGAAACTGCAGCGAACTTCGCCCGACTCATCATTAAGATAAGCCTTTCTCTGCGTACGCGAGCTGCGCGCGCATCTCTAATCATCCGCGATCGGCGAACGCGAGTGCGCACAGTTACGCAATTAAAGAGGAACGTGATGCGGATAAGCATCGCGATCTCGCGTCGCGTTTGCCTCAAGGTTAGCGTTCTCAGTCGACGGGACGTGATAGGGTGCCTTTCTCTGGTCTGTATAGCGTAAGTTTTCTGTTTGAGAGTATAAGATTTGAGGTAGAGAGCATCTTTCGGATGTAGCAGATTTTTATTTAGTGTTCATGTGCTTTGAACTACTATAATGCTGTGCGTTATTCTCATTTCTTCGATACGTAAATTGATTATATACCGTTTTGAGTTGAATTTATTTCTGCTTTTGGATAAATATATGCATATATTAGTGAATTCAATTTAATTAACCTAATAAAAGGAATTATTTTCAATGGTAGCAGATACATTTTATCAACCGGGTCGTTGCAGAACTTTATTTTAGGAGCGGTGATTGTATATCCCAATCGTTTAAATGCTCATGCAAACCATTGATCCGCATAATTTGATCTGATGTTTGGTCCTACACTAGTATTGGCCTTACACATGATTGCCCAATTAAAGCAACGCTCTGTAGCTTGATTCTCTATGAAGAAATGTCTTGCTTAATGCGTTTAATGGAGATAGAACGGAATACAATGACCGAAAAGTAAACATATGATAAAATGTATGCATTTATTCGGCGATGAAAATTTCAGAGGCATACATAACGGAGCGCCTTTCTTGGAAGGTAGCATGCATTTTGCTTACAAGAATATAAAGAATATATCTGACCATGTTATTTACGATGTTTAAACTGCAAGCGCTAATTTAATGAATACATTAAATAACACTATAGAGATGTACAAAGTGAAAACCATATTCATATCCTTTTCTTACCCTCTAACATCATGAATTATTCATCTTATTTGCGCGCGTGCACAATCTTCTTTCACGTTATAATCGCAATACTTCTGCACTATGGTAACTCCTTTTCGTAAGAACAAAGAAAATTACGTTTGCAAAATCACAAACAAAACTCGCGCGCCCCGTCGACTATACTCCAAAAGCAAATCCACAAAGCGTAAAAGCTAGCACTATCATAAACATTAACGTACGTTACGGAAAAGCTACTCTTCCTCCTTGGCTTCTTTAGCTGCCCACATAAAAGGTAAGTATCGCGCAGGTATATATGTATATAGCACTTGTAAAACTTTTCGTATATATCTCAAAAACTCAAAAAATTTACTACTCTCGCGGAGAATTATTTTGGCAACTTTCAAAAAATTTCCAACGAGATTTTCTCAGCTCGGTGCGGTAAATAAGTTGAAGGTACCCCACTACTATATTTTACTATAACTAAAGTTATTTTACACTTACTGAAATTTCTTATTAGTTGTAAAATTGTAAATTAATTTGCTGATATTATCTTTCAACTCCATTTCTATTCTATACAAGCTTATCTAAAGGAATGTTAAGTTACAACGTCGTACACTAGTTTGCTAATAATACCCACAGAACTTTAGCCAAACTCAGGCCATTTACCGCAACAACGCCATATCAAACTCCAACCTACATGTACTACCCCATGCACCGCATTGATTTTTACCTAGCGCCCGTAATATATCTCGTTCCACCCAAAGATATACCCACTTCCTCTCCCCCAATTACAATACGCGTGCATTGGCCCATAGGCTCGCACACGCGACGCAGCCACAGTAACGCGTGGGCCATCGGTTCCCGGCGCGATCAATCAAATTAATATTCCACTTCATCGGCAATAAATTCGCGGTGGTGCTACTGCCCCCCGCGCGCGAGCACATTAATTATCAAACTGGCAAAGTTGCGGCAAGGCGCTCCGACAAAAGCAATATGAGGACGCCGTCGGTGCGCGCGGCTATAACCTAAAGGGAAAAGCGGCGCTGACCAGGGCAGAGGTTCGTCGTCTCTCGCTCGCTCGCTGCGCCTGCCAATCTGGCCACATTAATATCATTCGCTCGCAATCCATCGTTTAATTAAGGGCGCGCCGCCCGCGGCCATTACACGGCGACGCGTATAATCGCGTGTAAGCCAGACGAGCGAGTGAGAGAGAGTGAGTCGACGCGCGCACGTGCTATATGTGCCCTGAATATGGAATATACGCGCGCAGACGGCCTGTCGTCCTCTCTCACTCTGCGTGTGTGATATCCCGTCGCACGTCGAAACTCGCGCGCGGCGCGTATGTTTCAATTCTCTTATTCGGCGATTAGTTCTTGCTTTTGACAGCGCTCTGCTGCTGCTACTGCCGCGAGGGTTTCAGGATTAATCATCGTACTTAATGTTTGCTCGCCGATGTGCGCGTACGGGGATGAGAGAGAGAGAGTTTGGTTCGTGCGCGGCGAATGGCGCGATTCGTTCTGTTTGAGTGGAGAGCCCCCGAAAAAGCTCGTAAAGCGGGTTTAGGAAGCGGATGCGGGAGCTGCGGCGATTGCGCGAAAGTGATTGCGCGGAAAGGGAATATTAATGACGAGTGCGGGGTGATTGTTTAGGAAACGTGGTCGGAATATTTTAGGAAGGTTAAGGTGTCGTGGGGAAAAAAATCTTTCGACTTTTTCTGAAGGCATGTTGTTCGATAGTGCCGAAGTTAATCTGCATTTATTAAAAGGAAAATTATTTTTAATTCTATGTATAATCCGCAGCTTATATAAAATAACTTAAGTGTATGATATGGAATAAAGATTAAAAGATTAAATGCAAATATAAAATACTGTTATGAATAGTTATAGAGGTTGAAACCGCTTGTTTCTGTTAAAATTTCCAGCAATTAAATGGCCGAATAAAGGTACACTGAGCGAGAAAATTAAGCGCACAGCTTACCAAATTCCCGGTGCGCGGCGCCACAACGAGTTTGTCAGGCCGCGCGCTCTGTTTTGGCGCGAGGCCGCCCAAAAGTCAGCACTGCTCTGCTGCGCACTCGGAGTTTTGGAACGCTCCGCGCCCAAAGTAAGCGAGCCGCAGCACAATTCTGT
>UXGD01001290.1:0-36634 GCA_900474315.1 Torymus auratus | reverse complement strand
TTTGTGGAATATTTGTTGTCACCTTTCATAGCTTGCTATTGGTCAATCATCAGTGACCACTTTTCGTCAAAAATTGAGATGCGTGTAAAACTGTGTCACAAGACCATGTACAACTGTTCGAAATTTTTTTCATATACTGTATGATCTACAGAACAAAAAAAAACTTATAACAGAAGTGTGCCTCAAAATTTTTTTTATTTATTTTTTTTTTTTGGAACCACTTTTTATAGAAACTCCAGAGAATTGCTCATATACGGTGTATAGTTGAAATATGAAGTGTTTATGTGTTTTTGCTATAGACGTAGAGGTATAGAAGAATTGTACAAGATGGCTATTTTATATCTATACGTTAACTACGTGAAATTATGTTTCTTTGTACTGTGAGCAATGGTAAACGTTTCATCTCCGCCACGCTTCAATTTTTCGAGCAGAAAAGTTTTTGTGCGTTTAGATTGGGAATCCGCAATACAAATATCGATCCGATCTGGGGAATCATTGGGATAGGCTTGAGTAAACTTGCGCGGAATCACTCTTAGATAATCTCAAAACGTAACGTCTATATCAAGAAGTTAAATAACCGGTGGTTTTGCGTGACAATGCATTCGATATAGGTCAACCGTCGACGTTGAACAATCCAATTAAAAGCCGGACAACAGCAATTGCGAAATTTTTGTCAATAAATTCGTTAAAATATGATTTTCAATTACCAAATGAGAGCTATTTGTCTTTGGTAGCTTCAACACTGACAAATAACCGTAACAGTAAACGTCTTTTAAAGAGCCCTAATAAAGCCAATTAAATCCGAAGGCAAATTTAATAAAATTTATAACCGAATAAAAGCGCTCAATGTATCTTTCCTCCCCTCCTGATTGTAATGGCCAAAAGTCCGCATCGTCGCACAAACGACCCGAAATTAATAAAATAACACCACTGTATATAATACTACACAACAAACGTACACATAATATACACGCACTCCCCATTAAACCTCTAATTACACATCGCAGCGTCTTACCACCATCGTACCATCAATTCCCATCACCTCCCGAAATCTCGCCAATTTTTCAGCGCTCCGATAAAAAAAATTACACCTCTCTTCTTGAAAAACACACAGCACAGACGACAATAATAAAAAATCCTCGCATTTACCTAATTGCACTCGTGCTGAGTCGGAGCTCGTCAGAGACATTTTCACGGCGACCGGCGTAGCTGCTGCTGCTTCGGCTGCCTTCTTCTCCTCCTTCTCGAGATGGGCGAGATAAACCCGGCCGAATTGGCCCTGGCCGAGCTCGCGTTCAAGTCGCAGCCTGCGGTACGGTATCTCGTGCGCGTCCGCGTGATCCTTGCGCTTGGCTTCCTGCGGCGCGCAAAGCGGTGGAATGAAAGAAGGAGAGAGAGAGAGAGAGTCGTAAAAAGAGGACGCGTGAGAGAGAAAGAGAGAGAAGTTCGTGTTATGCGAGAAGGTTGTGAAAAAAAAATATGTGGAGGCGAGGTATAGTGGGGCGAGATTAATTCCGGAGGTAAGAGTTTTTATAAGTTTGTTGGGACAGAACGCAGGGTGGATTTAAAAAGTTTCGGTGTATGTTTGTAAGGAAATTTTTAAGGTGTGAATGTGGGTGAAATGTTCGGTGCTTTCGTGATTATTACCTCGATCTCCTGGTCGACGTATAAAATGTTATGATTCTTCAGGAGAGCTTCGATCCTCGGATTTTGCAAAACCGAAGCCAGCTGCCTGTAAAATATCAATGAAAAAAATCTCGTTAAATTCACCTTATTCAATTCGTTTTATATTACACACTCGTGTACGCATACTAACTTTGGCGATCTGCGGTCCAACGAAAGCGTCTTATAATCCCGATGCTTCCTCACGTACCCGATCACGCTGAATATCCCGCTGGACAGTAAAAACAGTGCCACCAATCCAGTCAAGACCATAGCCTGTAACCCCGAAACATCTCATTTCTCGTAAACGAAAATTAAAATTTATACAAAATTCTATAGGTATTATAAAAAAAACACTCACGGTCACGTTTTTGTGATAAAACGGCAGATGGTTGCGAGGTTTTTTCAAAGTGCAAGAGCCTTCTTGACCGGAACAGCCATTTTTGTCCTGCGCGGCGACAAAGATTTTAGTCCCCTTCTTCAGACCCACCTCGTCCCATACAAACGAATGGTCGGTCGCGCTGCCGCTGTATATTACGGTCTTGTTGTAAACGACCAGGCCACTTGATGACGTCAAGTGTGGTATTCCAACGCTATGAATACAAAAAAAAAGATAAAGAAATTCTATTTATTTAAAAAGAAATGGTGTATCAGATATAGGTATACTGTAATCGTTATCGCATGTCTGTGTACATCTTTTTTATATTTAGAAAAAAAGGTAAGTTTACGCCTATCGCTCTAACATTGAAAAAAGGGAAGTTTACACTATCGCTCTAAACATTGAAAAGAAAAAGATTAATCGAACTTTCATTTTTCCTTATTAACTCGTCAGTCCAATTAAAAGTGAAAAGAAAAATCGAACGCGCTCAATCAACCATTAGACGCAAACGCAAAACAAACGAGTTCATCATGAAAAGTGTTACACTCTCTGTAATATACATAGATACACGCGCAGCTCTTCGATCAATTAAATACGGCGCGTTGACAAAAATAAGTAATCCAGAACAGTCGAGCAGAGGTATGTAGAACGCTTCTAATTAATTACATATTGAAAAGACGCAATTGTTCTTTGGCCGATATATATATTACAGGTGAGCGGTTATAAACGCCAGCTTTTTCCGTGAGCGATCGGCGAGCGTGACGAGCCGCGCGTTCGCGCTTATCGTTGTTGCGTTGGCGCGATATCTCGAGTTGAAATTCAATTTGCGAGATAGTTTTGAGGGGAAAACCACGTGTTTACCAATTATTGGACAATGTAGTACGCGTGTTGGCGAGGCGGTCGATCAAGCGTTAATAATAGCAAAGTGGATAGGAGAATGTAATATTAGTTTTCGTTGTTGTTTTGTAGATTAGTATTATAGGTGTAAATGTGGTGTGAAATATAATATGATTTTTAGTATTTTTTAAAGAAAACCATGAGTTGTTTATTAATTCGATTAAGAAAATATCGATATATATATTTTTATTATTCTAATGTACCTTTCGCAATCTGCACTATAAAATATACTGTATATTGATAAATTTAACATATAGATATATTTTACACTTTTATGATAACATTTAACGAAGTAGATAAATGAAACAATTGATTTTAACTAAAGTAATTAATAAATTATCGTAATTGATATGATAAAAAAGTACTCTATTGTACGCGGAAGAAAATAAATTAACAGTCGCGTAAAAAAAAAATTAACATTAGGTACAGTTACTTAGAATTAGAGCGTGTATGAAAAATTTGCATTACTCATAACTAAGCGTAAACAGATTTTATTTTAAAATTACCATCTGTAAAATTATTAGCCGTAAAATAGAAAACTGAAAATTTTAGTAAACACCAACAAAGTTAAGTTATATTTTTCTTCAACTTTAATATGATATTCAAGGTACTATTAATTTTTCTAACCCGATACCTAACGTAATCCTCAATAATCAAATAACTTTTCTATAATTTAAGAATACTTCAACAAATCCTTTTTTTATTATCAAATAAAATAACAATCACCATTAAAAAAACACCTGAAAATAAACAAAGGTCACTCTGAGAACCCCTATCACCCCACTGCACACACACTTCCTCCAACCAGTATCATTCATCCTCGCATGGCCCGTTACCCACACTTCGCACTCGCTTATAAACGTCGCGCAAATGAAGCGGCCGCGCTCTCTCGGTCGGTCCTCTTATATGCAGAGCAAGTTTGCCGGCCGTTTTTTCCCGCGCGTATATAAGTATACGCGAAAAAAGTCCCACGGCTGTGCACGTATATATATAAACTCACCTGACTTTGTAAGCCTCGACGGCGTCGACCGTGCGCTTAGGCGAGTCGTCGACACGCCAGCTGACCTGGAGACTGCCGTTGTGCAGGACACGCGAGTTGACGATCGGTGTCGGTAAGCTGTTCAATGCCCCGTCGCAGCTGCATCGGCCGCCTACGCATTCGGGAACCGTGTAGATGATCTGTAAGGAGAGAGTGAGCGGTTGTTGAGAGGTTGAAAAAGAGTTTGAGAGTAGAATAGAGTGAAGCGAGGTTCAGATTTTTTATATGAGAATGTTGCAAGTTATTAAGCGATGTTATTTTTTAGTTGATGAGGTGTAATATTGAACAATATTGTGACAATTATCTAACTTGGCAGAATTATTAATTTCATATACTTCTTTATCTCGGATATAGCTTGTTATCTGTTGCTCACTTGAGAGGAGATTAAAATTTCCTATAGTATATTTAGTTATTTTATTTTAAGAATAAAGGCGAATCTTGTCAGAATTGTTTTTTATTTTATTTTGAAGTTTATGACTTTATATTGATTATGAATGAAAAATTAATAACATTTGATTGTTAAAAATCCATAGATTCATCATTACATAAAAGAGATGGAAATTTTATAAGTATAAATCTACATTTATAAACACAAACATATCGTAATTCTCAACTTATATCCTGGCGTAACAGAATCTTGCCAAGATCTGATATAAAATACCTATCTCTATACGTATTAGTTATCGTGACTATCATTTAATTCCGTAGATCACTAAATTATCCACAATGTTTGACGTTTATCAACATAGTGTGCCACAATTACCTTCGGATATTAACCGTGATTAGATTTATATTAGCTTCTACCACAAAAGTTTAATCGACAAACACATAAAATCCTTGCCAGAAAAAAAAATCAATTTACTCCTTCATCTCATCACCCTTCCAAATATACAAAAGAAAAAAAAACCCTTTCCAATCCCATCCTCCCCGCAGCCAATCCAAAATCCAATTCTTTCATTCCGCTTCACCTCCACCCACCAACCTACAAACCGCATCCTGCGAACAAAAAACTCCCCCTCCCCCTCCCTTTAAAAAAAATCCTCACCTCGCCATCACGACTCTCTTCCCTCCCGTAATTATCGACGCAATCGCGCGCCTAGGTCTTAACGATCTTGCGAGCGCGCGCGTGCGGCTCAATCAACATAAATACCGGACCGATGGCGGGGCGCCGAGATTGTTCCTGGGGTTGGCAAAAACTTGAACCCTGTAGGCGCAGCCCGGCTCGACATCCAGCTCATCGAGCGCCGCCGCTGTGAGATCAGCGATGGAGGCCGCCGCCGCCGCCGCGGGGAACCTGTTCTCCGGCAGCAGGACGCGCGTCTGGTTGACGTCCTGGCCGACGTAGTAGAGCGAGCCTTCCAGGCAGGAGGACGACGACGACGCCGTCGTGTTCGTGCCCGCGGATGTTATCGATACGCTGTGGATGAGAGAAAGAGAGGATTGCTGGTATAGTGGTCGGGTTTTTTTAGGGGCTAGTGGTGCGACGGATTACGGTTGCGAAGTTGCTTTTTTGCTATTATTTAAAAAGTGTAGGTTTATCTACATAATTTGTTGTTTTTTTTTAATATTTGAATGGGACTGTTATTTAAAATATTGATATGAGGGCAATTTAGATAAATACTATTTTGTACATAAATTTTTGCAGCATTGATTAAAAATTTACAATGGTAACTAGTAAACTTGATTGATTCCAGCTGAATTGAACTTGATTGCAACTGGACTCTAGGTAACGTATTTTAAAAATTATTTGCAATAAGTTCTTAAGATGACTAAGCATCCAATATTATAATCATAGCACATTGCATTTTTCATATAGATGCTATAATTACATTACATACGTATATTTTATGTGCATATTTATTATAACTAAATAACTTCTACTCATAAAAAAGTAATCGTTTTATTCCAAAAAAAGGAAAAACTAAAAGTTTTTAGCTTTGAATAATTACATTGATTCAGACTGATCATATAATAAGACAAAACATTATTAATATCTTTAATAATTATATTTCTGAAAATATCAGTTGATAAGTAAATATATTGATTATCAACATTAATCGCGAATTTCGAAAAGGTAAACAGAACGCGTTTCTAAAGATATCTACTTTCTCGTTATTTTAATCATTGCGAATACAAAACCATAATTTCAATTTAATTTTATCAAACTTGATTTAATGCTGCATACTTTGTTTACATTGATAAAGACATTGTAACATAAAACAAAGCAAGATTTCATGTTTTATAAAATGATTTCACCTGCAACTACTTCATTACGAAAACATTATCGAGAAAATAATATTGAATATATGTTCGGTATAAATAATGATTCCACATATCGAATTCATTATCGACTAATACGGCTACATATTTTAACGTTTTTCATATATTTAATACTTGAATTATTAGATTACACTCGTCACAATCTGTCAAGTTAGATCCCATCTCGACTTGTTTTTGTATGAATTCTCTCAAGATGAGTTTTGATAAAAATACTGCGGCTGTTATTATAAAATTACTTTTAATTACAAATACAGCCGTGAACTAGTTAAATTTGCTTTGTTACCTGACTTATTGAAGCAACACGTGGCATTACAAGCACTTCTTACCACACTTAATCTCACTAAAACATCATTTTTTCCTCAACAACCACTTCACAATTTCCTCAACAAACCTGTAGAACGACGGCCTTCTACCACCTTCCGGCGGCAACCAAGACACATTCAGCCTCAGCATAGGCTCGTCCTCAAACATCATCCTCCTCTCGTCCTCCTCATCCTCGTCATCATCCACTGCCACGACACTCACGGTCAAGTTCCTCACATCGCCCACGACATCCTGGAGCACAGCGGCGCCAAGGCCCAGCACTACCGCGAGCAACGTGATTAGGACCCAACTCAACATTTTCCACTGCTTACTATATTATTTACTTGTATATCATCCAAATCTGAGAAAGCACCTCGGCCGTCGCGCCATGTTTATCGGCGAGGTACGCGCGCGCGACTCCTGCCGATCGTCGCGGTCGCTCCTCGAGTGCGTTGTTTATCGGTATGCATCTTATCTGCCGATGACTTTATCACACTCCAAGTGAGAGAGAGAGGAAAACGTGCGCATCGTAGTACACATCGCGGCGAATTACGTGCGCACGTACGTGCGCGTGTCTTTTGCTTTTGATTCTGCCGTGCGAGGAGGTGAGATAACAGTTGATGTGTGAAGAGGTGACACGAGGATGAGATGATTTTGGGGTGGAAGGTCGGGTTGACCAGTGTGAGAGGAGTGATGGGGATTCTAGTTAATGATAGTTTAGAATCTTTTATGTTATCTTGCGATAATGTGCGTTTGGTAGATCGGTAATTTGAAAATGATCGATTGTAAGCCAATATAACAATAGTAAGCTACAGTATCCTAAATAACTTTTAATCTTCGTTAATGTAAATATATATTTAGGTTTAAAAAAAAATAATTAATTATTATTTGAATCGTGGCTTATGGGTTATCTTCAGATCATTGATAAAGATAAGAATGACCTTATACTTATTACTATTTGGAACAAGTAGATATTGTTATTAGAAACAAATAGTGGAATATTTTGAAATAAAAATAAATAAGTTGTTCGTTTTAATACCTGATAGTTTCATAGTTTTCTTTAGATATTAGTTTAGAAATTCCGTATAACATATAACTAACTCGAATTATTTATAAAATAAACATCATTCTTAAAAATAACTGACTTATTTATTTCAACAAACACGTCTGTTCTAATTTTATAAAACATAACATTCTGAAAAAAACATTATGAAATATTTTCAAAACTATAATTATATATAATACTAACAGAAATATCTCACTCACTAACGCTCGCACGGTTTAAATATTTCATTCGGATTATTTATTTTTAAAAGATCAGTGATGCATTTAAAATATAACATCTAAAACATTGACATAATTATTATAATATTATTTTACAAGAAAGCATTAGTGAATAAAGGTTTATTGACACTAACTGGGTAATCAAAAATCAAATAGAGGAAAATACCAAAAGAAACGAAAATATATTTTTTTCCACTCGCACCTCTATAATATAAACAAGTATTTGGGGCTTCCGGGAATTGGATTTCGTAGCTAATTATTGATAATTTTGTAATAAACAATTGAGCATTTTACAATTTCATTACAAACACGTCTGTTCTAATTTTCATTACCAATAAGGCAATAACTACATGTCTTCCTCATCCACCAGAAAATTGTCTATATTGAATTTTTTACATGAAGCCTTAAAAATGCTTAATTAGTTTAATAGATATCGAACATATTATGTTATAAAAAATTTGTTTTATGAAATTCTGTAGAAAATACTAAAGAAGAGCTCTCTAACAGTTTAAACGTTCACGCCACAGGTGACTTCAGTGCTATACTTGCCAGGTGCACCAGACCGCCGATCGCAGGGAATCTGTCGGCACTTATATCCTATCAGAACCAGATTTTGACACTCGAGATCATATTAAAAAAACAGCTATTTAGGCAATAAATGATGAGAAAACTAAATACACTGCTGTTGATGGAATGCGTGAACTGAAAGATGCAATAATCAATAAGTTAGAAAGAGATAATAATCTCGAATACACATCAAATCAGATTTGTGTTGGTACTGGTGCTAAGCAGATGTTATTCAATTTGTTTATGGCAACGATTAACTCTGGAGATGAAGTTATTTATTCTAGCTGCTTATTAGGTTCCATATGTTGATATGATAAACCTTTTTGGAGGCAGTTGTGATAGAGTGCAAACGAAATTTTAAACTGACACCGGAATTATTGAAAAACAAAAAAGAGTTTTAAATTATTATACTGACCGATTACTTCGATTACACGGAGAAACTATGAAAAGTTAAATAATAATAAATTTTGTATATAATATACAAAATAAATATTCTCATACATTCAATCCTTAGTGATAATATCAAAATTGCACTGAGAGAATCTGGTATATATGCATAAGCTGTATTTCAGTTGCAATCCTCTTTTAATTCTCCATTTTCAACTAAGGCTATCGTAAGAGATTTGCTGGATTACGGCGGACTGAACGGGGAGTTTTTTGTTGGCCCGTCACCGTGATCCTCAAGTTTCGTTTCACGTTTACTTCAGCATTCATCTTCTCTTTTGAAAAAGATATCTCTTGTCGATTTATGACATAGGCTTACGACCTAGATCATTATCATTCATTAAAAAAGAGTTTCAAATTATTACTGACCTATAATATATGTCTATGGTATTTCCCGAGTGCCGGAATTGTAGATTGAAATAATTGCAAATCCTTACTTAACGCTTTACTTAACCCTTTGATCAGGCAAACGAAACTATAAATTATAAACCGAAGTATATACGAAATATATATAAATAAGTTTTCACGGTACATAACAGCAATTTTAATTTATCTCATTTAAATTAAAAAAAAAAGTGGAAAATTATGAGGGCGTGAGCACGCGTTAACACGCCTGGAGAGTAAGAGGTAAAGCTATACATGTATATACATACACATACGCTGAGGGAAATACATATTTACGCAACGGTCGGCCACATTATGAACCTGACTCTCCGCGAGAGCCTCGGGTCAAAATACCGATCACTGCCGCGCTTGACCTCTGGATATACAGATATCCACGCAATAAATTTCAAGTACATATATATCGAATGGTATTTTATGAACCGCCGTAAATTACAAGGTGTGCAGTAAATCTGTCAGTGGAATTCGCGAAAAACACATCGTTTACTTTTGTTTCGCACACTCACGCAGAATTATCATTATTATTATCGTTATGCGTACTGTAATACACTCGCTAACTGTAATGTGAACTTATTTAAATGGTAATGCGTGTTACCGCCAAAAATGGTTTTGTAACAGGAAACTGTTGAAAGGGTGGCAGTGGAGTGATAATAGATGTAGTAGTTAGGGTGTACGAATAAATGACGCAGTTGATTTAACGTTACTAATTATAAATATTTATTGGAAAACCAGTACATTAATGTCTTTATTGATTGTTGATAAATAGTTAAGTGAGATTTTTGTGTATCGATTATTTTACGTAATTCGTTTGATCACGACTAGCATCACTTCTAAGAGAGTTTAACGACGTACAAACTGTAAAAATTATTTAAACAATAAATGAAATTTACAAAATTTACATTACACTTGATTGTTGTATACGGCTTTAATCACGCATTTAAAGTATATAATGTTATGTACAGTTCTTATACAAGAAATAACAATAAAATCCTTCTATTAAGTTATTTCAGTCGATTATAAGATACTGAAGAGCTAATCGAACTATTGCTTTAATCAACTTAAGACATGTTTTTCGAAATTCATGCGCTAGAGAGTATGAAAAAGGTAACAACGTATCGTCGTAAACGCGGATAGATCTTAGATCATACAAAAGACTCTGAAATTATGCCGTCAGTAAATATTTATGCGATAGTTCCATACAGAAGTAAGTTATTTCGACTAAATACAAAACTTTGAAGAAATTCATACCTTAGAAAGGATTCGAAGACTATCACTTATATATGTTAAAGACTCAAAATCTTGAGCCTAATCGAACGTTAATTCTTGTTAATTATGCTAGATATTTTACAATTTTCAAAATAAGGGCTTCCATGTAACCATCTACAACATTAATGACATCTAAAACAACTACTACTGTTGAAAAACAATACATTACTACACAAAATGAATAATAAATATCTCTAAATGCTTCCTGCTAAATATACCACTGATTAAATATTTCTATAGTTGCTACAATTCTCTCAGATAAAAAATCATGCTTCCATTAAAATTCTTTAAATACCATTAAAAGCACCGCAAAATTTCGAAAATTGCAAAACATTATTAATATATAATAAAAAATAAAAATATATATATTTATATCTCTGTCAGTAAATTAATAGACAAGTCATTACAACGTATTATATATCTATATATATATCGCGGCTACACGAGGGCAATAACCTACACGAAAATAACGGAAACGCGCTTATCTGTCCGCGACGTCCTTAGCGACGTCCTTGAGGACCTGCGACAAGCAGAGCGGGCAAAGCGTTTCAGGTTTGTACGAGCGGTACAAGAAGGTGCCAAGATTTTGCGCGGTTGCGGGCAGAGGCGTAGGCATGGTAAGCAGGTCGGTTTCCATGCGCGGAATCACCTCCGAGCGGTAGGCGGAGACGAGGTATTGATGACCGCAAGTGAAGATCATGGAGTCCTCGTCGGCGCTGAGAAGCTCCGATACCTTATCGGGGTCCTGTGTGAACATTTTTAGATATAATGTGAGTATAAAAGATAAACGCATTTTTTTAAAATTAAAAGTAGATAAATTTACAATAAATTTAATAAATTATTGTAGAAGCTATTTTTAGATCTGTATCAATATTTATGCGATGAGAGCTAAAGAAATTTCTTAGCTACTATTTATGACGCGCTGTGAGTATAAAGATTACACCTTACCTTAATATGTATGAAGGGACGCGGGTCATAATACTTCGCTGATAATGTACTTATTATTCCATCTATCATCTGCTCTGGCGTTTTATTTTCACTACTTCCAGGATATCCAGTAAGTGGAGGCCCATAATTCTTAGCCATTGACATAGACAAAAGTTCTATGTACTCCGAGACTGGTTTGCCTGAAGTGAATAACAATTCTATTTTTAATCAAATTTGTATAAAAACGTTGGAAATAGTTTTTATGAAAACAAGAAATACCTTCATCGATGTGTTCTAAAAGTAGAGAGCATACTTTCAGACAAAATCCAGTTGACAATATTTTTGTAGGATTTTTAACACGAATGTTTTTCCCACTACTCTCAGATGTAGAACAGGTTTGAGCATCATTTTGACTACGTAAAATAAAATATTTTATCATATAAACATCTAAAATTAGTCTCGGAGTATTTATTTTGAATAAAAGAAACTTACCCATAGAGTAAAAGACCGAGGGAATAATATATTTTCTTCATGTACTTGCAAAAGACTTTTTCTAGCTCTTCTATCGGGAATTTATTCTCTACCCAAAAATTAATAGCAGTTGCAGATATTTCATACGTAGAGGTATAAGCGTCTCCCTCCACTTCATACAAATAAAAATCAACAATATTTACAGCATGTTTCATCACAGTCAAATCATGTTGGCTCAATGCATTCCCGTCAGCACATGTGCCTTTTCCATTCGACAACCTATCATAATTTGTGCACGACGAATCGTCGTTATCCATCTCCTCGCGAGAAATACTATTTTCTATACTCGACAGCGGACTTTCTTTGCCCTCCTTATTGTCATGTTCCAACGATTCTTCCAAAGTCATCTCAACGGATACGCCGTCGTACTTGGAATCTTCGAAAAGTTCCTCAGAACCGCCCTGGTCATCGAAGGTATGCAATTCCTCCTCGATAACTTGAAAACTATCTAAAGATTTACTAACTGGCATCTTCACTTTTTGCTTCTTAACACTCTCTATCATCGTTTCTACAAGGTTTCGTTCCAAATGTTTCTCGAATAATTTACTGTTCTCTTGAAGAATATCAATAGATTTTAAGTCTTCAGCTAGATCTTCCATGGATACTCCATTAGTGAAAGTTTCCAAATGATCAGGATCACATTCTTTTAAAGCTTTGAATTGATATGTCAAAGCTTCTACAAAATTGTGCTCCAAAATCTCCAATTTAGCACAAGCCTGATAATTCTTTAACTCGGAGCACTAAAAATAAAAGAGTCAAGTATTTGAAAATAAGGTTGATAAAATATTAACTGCAATCAAAAATCAATTTTACAAACCTTATTAATAATTTTAAAAGAGCTGTACAATCCATGAAACTGTTCTAACGCATAATGAAGCGTTAAATCACTAAAGCTAGATTCAATGTAACTAAGAGGTCTCACGGAACCAGCAAGCGGAGTGACGTCATAACTTTGGTAAGAAATTGTCGGTGTAGGAATATTTGGAACTTGATTGGGCGTTGTATCTATTACTGAATACCTATCTGAATGATTAAAGCAACGGATTATGCGCTTGGAAGACTTGAATTTAAAGATAAGTTTTTCCTCCTCCTTAGGATTCACTGGTGCTCGTCCCAATTGTGCGAAATTGTTGCTGCCCCACGCTAGAACATTGCCACCTGAAACGAAACAATCAAATTGTAGATACGAAACATTTACATTATATCTATATTTATCGCTTTCTAAATGATTCAATTACCTGGTTGAATGGCAACCGTGAAATTGCTGCCACAACAAATCTTCACCGCCTTTATCAAACGACTCGGATCCTTTTGGTTCGCATCGAAATCCGCATAAGAATCCGGATTCAGTTCGTTATTGGCGTTGCTGGAGTCTTCGTTGGCCTGTGCTCTCCTGTTACGTACTCGTTGCACTTTTTCTTTCAGCAAGGCCATCGATTGATAAAACAGCGGCGTTGGAATGTGGACGTCTCGATTGTCGCCGGTGCCCAGTTGTCCGTCCAAATTGCGACCCCAAGTGTAGATGGTACCGTCCTTTGTCAGAAGCGCCGAGTGATGGTACCCCGTTGATATCTAAATGTTGAAAGAATTTTTTCAATTTCCGGTTTAAGAATCATCTAATTTAATCAATTTTCAAAGCAAATTTGTAATATTTAATACAATACCTGAACAATTTTGCCATAAACCAGACTCGTATCAACGAGCTCAGGCACCATATGGGTCTGACTCTCCTCGACAGGCTCAATTTCTGGAAAAGTCAATCGTGTCGATGGTTTTTCGTTGTCGTTGTTATCGTTTGAGGCTCCTCTTGGCTTGTCGTTGTCATTAGTATCCTTAGCCTCCTCAGAAGCTTCGCCATTGATAGCCGCGCTTTCGCGTTCCAGCGCCTCCCGCTCCATCGCCTCTTGCGCCGCTAATTTTGCTTTGTGCATTCTGACTTTGCGCTCCTTCCACTGCAGTCTTAATACTTGAGGATTCGAACCCCATACGTAAAGTTGATTTGTGCAACTAATAGCGAGCTATAAACAAACAATTAAACCCGCATTACTATACAAATTTCCTTTTTTCATTCACATAAGCTCAACAACCGTCAACTTACATTATGGAAGTACTTGGTGGAAATAAGTGTTATCCTCTCGGGTAGCAAGCTTATCTTCACAGGTGAAGTACACTTGCCCTCGCTGCCCAATCCCAGCTGGCCAAAGAGGTTACAGCCGAACGCGTAGACATAGCCGTCGGCCGAGAGGACGAGCGTGTGTGCATAGCCGGCGCTCGCGTGGCGAACCACCACACCGAGGAGAGCGGTCACGAGAGTAGGTCGCCGCTTGACCTCGGTGCTGCCGTGGCCCAGCTGACCGTGAACTCCCCAGCCCCACGTAAACAGGCGACCGTCAGCGGTCAGGGCCACCGAGTGGTGTTGACCTAGAAACGAGAAGCGTTCTCGTAAATTATTTCGTGGAAGATGCTGTGTTTTAAAATATTGTTTTTAATGTAGTTTTTATTCTAAGTATTATCTCAGTTTAAAGTTTTTTTTTTTTTTTACAACTGATGAATTATTATTTTTGAGGGGACATCAGATGTTTCGTATTGTCATCTAATTTTTGCTCTTAATAATCGATTTTGATACGTAATAAATGATTGCGATAAAAATAAAAAATTCAAATTAAATAAGATGAAAATAAAAGACTACAAAGTGTCAATGAATGCGAATGAAGTTCAGCATGCCTTCAAGTCAATATTTTCCTTTTTTTATAATCAAATACCTGCAACCGCCTCTACAATAATCTCCTGGGCGAGCGACGTTATCAATTCCGGATTAGGACATTCGCGCATTTCGCCAAGCCCGAGTTGTCCATATTTATTTCCTCCCCATGAATACACGCCGTTGTTGGTCACAGCGAGCGTATGACAGCGACCACATGATATTGATAACACCTCGATGCCCAGGCGACGGAAAACGCAGATGCCCTGTGGTGAGCTGTACCGCGATATCGTCGGTCCGGTTCCTGTAGATAATTTTGAAAAAACAATTCATTTAACAGAAATACTTATAAAACATACATATATTTGTATAATTTTGTTTTAAGTTTGAATTTTTTTTTACCTAAGCAGCCTTGCAAAGTATTTCCCCAAGTGTACACGTTGCCGTTTCGTATTAAAGCTGTGTGCGCGAAACCAGTACTCAAAAGTCGTCGCTTGAAATCCACACTAATGCCCTTTTCCCTTCGCTCCTGTTTAATAATACATATCATAGTATGAAATAATTTCAATAAAACAAAGTTTACGTAAACCATTTGATACTTACTACAACATCAGACAGTTGTGTGAATGGCACGTATTTTGAAACGAACTTTATACCAGGTTGTTTTTTATGAAGTACAGTAAGAAGGGTTTGTAAAAATACTTCTATAACTTCTTCTATTATTTCTTCTGTTATTTCTTCTATAAGTACACCGCTTTCATCCTAAATGATATTATATAATAATTATATTGACTATTTTATAGATTAAATTAAGATAATAAAAAATTAATGCAATCTTTTATATCCTTACCAAGTCTTCAGATAAATCTAGCGAACCACACTGACTAGAGTATGAACTGCGAGAAGCAGCTCTTCGACGAGCTTTAAAGCGTAAAAGTAACGGCCTTATAGCTGCATTTGTAGGATCATATAGTGTAATCAACCTCTATACAATATTACGAATTTTATTAGAATAATTAAAAAAATATATCAAAATCTATAAATCTAAAATTAAATTATTTGTATTATTATAACTACCTGCAAGATATAAATTTGAAGAGATGACAAGTTTGCTAATACAAAAGAAATGTGGTTTCTAGCAGTACTAGGATTATTCAGCATACCCTGAATCAAACTTGAGTCACTTAAGCACATTAACAAGCCATCTAAAGCAAAAAAAAAAAACATATAAAAGTGAGTAAGCTCTGTAGTGTAGAATTTCGTGATAATTGTAATTATTAAAAAGATATATTTACTTATATTATGTTGCTGCCCAAGATTCGAACTTTTTGACACAAAAGTTGGCAAAGCTTTTACAAGAATATCTAATACTTGTGGACCCAAACCTCTCCTAACTACTAAATGATGCAATACATTCCACATATTGGTCTGTACTGCAATATTTATAGCGAAAAGTTCATCATAAAATGTATTGGTAGTCAAGAAGTTCCTGAATAAAAATAGTTCATTGATGAGAATTACAAGAATAATTATTATTTGCACTAATTAATTATTAACATTCTATCAATACTTACAGATAATCTTTGTGAATTGTTTTATTCTGTGAGCCTGTGGCTCTTAAAGCGAGCTCAGTGAATGCGAGGACACTTAAATTAGAAAAATGTATTCGGTTTGGTTCTGATAATTCACTGACTGCAGAAGTAGTTGAATAGGACACAAGACAGTTTAGGAGCTCTGTCGTATATCCAACTGATGCGAATTTCAAAATACTTTTAGAAAGACGGCACTGTAGAAATTAAAAGGCAATATAAAATTTCATTCTATTATTTTATTGGATTGATTATATCTTTTGCTATTAAACTTACGCCTGCTAAGGAATATAATTCCATAGCTCTGCCAAACTGTCGATTACATAGAATCATATCTCCAGCATATTCAATTAATTGCTGAACATTCAAGCCAAATATCAATCCTAGTTTAGTCGCATCTTCAACGGCACGTCGCCTTAATATTAAATCCATAAAAAGTGATAATATATGTTCCCTGAAAATTGAAATATCATGATATTTATTATATTACGAGTTAATTTATTCTATTATTTATTCATTAAATAAAATTATAAAAATTACGCATAAATAAATTATAATTATAAGAAATAAAAATATATCAGTTGCATCTATGATAAGTTGTTACACACCTTAAAATAATTTTATATATTCCCATATTAGTAACAACTATGCAAGTGTCTACAGGTGGTATATGAACTTTGAGATCAGTTATATCTTTCGCTATATTATACGTTTTATTCTCACTATTTCCTGAAGTAAAATCACCATCGTTCCTTGTACTAGGTAGTGTGTATATACTATTTATGATTTCTTCACTTTTCTCAAAGGAAAATCGAGCTACAATCGAGTCTCGATTTAAGTCAGATCTATCTACTTTCCTAACTTCCGAAAGGGGACGAGAAACTACATAGACAAAGCGATGTCTACTATCGGAAATGTAAAAAAATCTACTTGTTAATAAAATACTTTCACATTGTTCCGGCACCTTATGAACGTGAGATGGAGACAGAGACGTATTACGTTCATGAATCTAAAAAAATACATACACCGATATGAAATTTAGTTAATAATATAAAACATGCAATAATGTAATAGTTTAAAATAATATTTACCATTAAATGATTTAAAGATGGGACATAACGAGTATAAATAGTCCGATTATTTTTTAAACGTTGCGATGTAATGAAAATATCATTTGGTATGGCAACAGGAAATGTACTACACTTAATTTGTTCATGTTTTTTATTACAGAAAAGACTTGTTTCATTTGAATTTTCATTATCATTAGATCCACTTTCACAATTGTTTTCATTATTACTGTTGTCTGAAAAAATATCAATTAGAAAAATGAATGAAGATTATACCTTTAATGTTAAGTACAGATAATTTTAATAATTAATTATTCAAATTGTACCTGGCCTTGCCCCAGAAGATTCAGCATTGCGATTTCTGGACTCAGCAAGTTTTTGTTTGAGTATAACGAGTTTCTCTACTGATAATTGCTTGAGACCACGTAATCTTGACCTAGCCGTTGGAAATGTTTTAGAGTCATCGTTGTCTGCTTCTTCAGTATGTGCAGGTGATCTTTGTGATCCACCACTACTTAAAGGGAAAATATAGTTTCCACCAGGCTTCTCCAGAACCAAATACCACTGTTCTTTAAAATGGCTTGTTATTAATAAAGTTACAGTATCAAGCTCACTATCTTGACAAATGGAAAGATTATTAACGCGTCCTTCTATTTTAGTGGTACCAACTTGTTCTCCTGTTTCTAAATTAACAAATATCAGTTCTCCCTGTTCTGTGCCAATGATACCAGTCTGACCAGCAAAAGAACTACCTTGCCACCATGCTAATGAACTTGGTCTACAAATTCATAGTTAAATTATTTATACATAATATAATACACAACTACTTCTATTTAATAATTAATAAACGATATATATACCTAGAGTATGAATTTTGTGCATTTAAAGATGAAAATGATGTAATATCTTTTGTCGTCCATTTTTGATCAGTTGGGTAGAAATCATCAACTAAAGTTTTAGCTGGAACAATATAAAGTGATCCATCGACACTGGCAACTAGCAACCATGAGCCAGATGGGTCAAAACAAAGACATGCTATTTTCTTTCTAGAGCTTTGAAACCATGGAACTTTTTTGATGACTGGTAGACATGTTGAATCTTTTAAGTAATAAAGTCCGAGATCTGAGGCACCGGAGACAAAAGCCAAGAATTGCCTGTGATGAAACTCACTGCGTGCTGCATGATGAATATTATTTGCCTTTATTAGACACTGAAGCTCAAACAAATTTTCTTGGCTCAAATCTACTCCATTCTGTTTGTTTATTAATTTCATCTCTGCCATTGCATTCTTTTAAATCTAAACAAACGAAAAATATTTTGTTATAATTGCTATACTTTTATATCTATAACCTTTGCGAATCATATATCAAGTCACAAAATAAAGAGTCCAATCCACTTCATGCCATTATATATAAAAACTGAAATAAATGTCAATAATACAAGCTAAAATAAGAAATCAATACTGTAAGGAGCACATGTAGTTCTCTCATAGTGATTTACTACACGCGTTAACCCAATTCATTGATTAGCTCCAAAAACTGTAAATATTGAATTTTCATGCTTATTTTCACTCTATCAGTTACATATTTCATTTTTGCCCACTCATACGGTATTAAAACAATGTCAACACCTCTGAATCAATCACACGCCTCTCCATCACCAAGCGATTAATAAATTAGCATTAATCTCCACTCGATTCCTTTGTCTCAGAAACTGAGCACTGGCTAACCATCTCAAAAATCACTCATCCGCAACTCCTGTGCACACACATTCCAAAGCCCCATCATCCTCTTTTTGTTCAAATCAATAGCGGGCTAGGCGCAACCGCGCGTTTATTAAGACCCACGATGAATAAACAAGCGTCAAGTTATAAATACACCTCTCTTTCTCTCGCTCTCTCTTTCTCTCCTCTGCCTGCTCCTGTACCTTCTACACTCAAGGTTGTTGCTGCGGCCGCTGCTGCTGCTGCTCCAACTCGACGTCGACGACTTTGACATCTCAGCCAAGCAGTTCCTGTCTATACACCCCCTCATCCTGGCGCATCCTGGACATGATCAGATCCACGGCTACCAGACACTACAATCGACGTTCGTCAATAGGGACGAAGGAAAAAAACCAAAACTGACGAGATAAGTAGAGAGACTGGCGTCGTCGCGAGAGAGAGAGAGATGATGCTCAGGCGACGTGCGAGATCATCAGCTGACAGGCAGAAACACGACGGCGGCGCTGAAATTCATGTGTGGCGAGGTCGTTCTGTCTCTCTCACTCTCTCTCGCTCGCTCACACGCGCACGCAGGAAATACGAGTGCAATACAGCGGACACTGTGCGCTCTCTGCTGCTCCCCGGGCTGCTAGCAGCGCGGCTCGACTTTCTGCGTGCGCACGAAAGCGCGGGTGTGTTTCTCCAAGAAAGTGCGGATGGAAAGATACTAAAGTAGATGGTTAAGTGGAGATGGTAGATTATCTAGCGAAGTGAACTTTAAGAGAGGAAATAGCGGTGAAGAAAAGATGACCGTTTAAAGATGACTTTACGTTAATCTTATTACCTTTTTTTTTTTTTTAATTCGTGTTTTAGAATTTTGAGTAATAAACAGATTATACTGCTATTGCATTGTAAGAAATTAAATAAATGCTAATAAAATACCTCGTAAGAGATATAATTAATAAAAGAAATAAATAAAAATGTAATCAGTTTGTATTGAAAAGAGTAAAGATAATGAAGTAAATTCGGCATCTGATACCTGTACTGCGATATATATAGATACTTATTATAGGTATATAATTAATTTTCTCATAGCATAATAAAAATAATTTCGTAACAGATACTTATGAACTCTTGTGTTCCGGATTTCGCGTAAAACTCTCTTTCCTACTCTTTAAAACAATCAAAAGATAAACAAAAAGATAATATGCAGATAATATTTGAAAATCTGAATCGTTCAAATAGTTAACTCCAGAGTACACCATTATCGCCCACTTACTCGTTTTAGATTTACGTTTGACCGCATTTCTTATTAATCGACTTTTTAGCTCGTAAGTACTCAATTTTTACATTATAAATTGTAAATAGGTGTGCCGTGACGCGATATCTTTTACATAATTCTTTTCACATAATGCATTTTTATGAAATGCACATGAGTTATGTAAACCACTATACACTGCTTCACCTCTAGTTTCTTTGATAAGCTGTTGGTATTCAATGACGGTTATTTTTATTTTTTTTTTTTTACATCCGTGGGATATGTATACGATACATCTTAAAAATGCTGTTTGATTAGATATACTCTGATTTCTGATATAATACTGCTGATTCTTCTTTTCAAAGATTTGTTTAAATGGGAACAATTCTAATGTTTTAACAAGTTTTTTTTTTAATTATAAAAATGGTCACACTGCTTTTCGTGTATTTACCGTTCGATTATAGACTTTGCTTAGATCGTGATTATAGGTATATTCTAAACGTCATAAAAAATAGAAACAATTCCGACAATATCATACAAATATATTATGTAAAAAATCAAACAATTTGAACCAAATAACCAACATTACCATCAAATTATTTCCTTATAGCGTTATCGACAATTATAATTTTTCGCACATTCGCGCCTTAATTTCGTAAATTTGCAAATCAATCGCGATTGGTCGGCTCCAATTCTGTTTCACCTCGCTCTCCAATCCAGGATTTGCTGATTCATGGGATGATGGGACCCCATTCTACTCTCCATCAGGTTTGTTCGATTAGCTGACATGACAACCTTCGTCAAAAACACATGAAAACATCCAATTACTTTCACGCCTTCAACCTCGCATCAACTCTTACCCCACCAAGGCACCAACCCCCCTAAAAACAATCTTTTCCGACAAGTTCTTTTCACCATTCTCCTCAAAACCACTCCAAAATCGAACGTACTCAATTCAAACTCGCTGCCGCGACATCTGTGTGATTTCTTTAGAACTTCCAAACGCGCGCGTAAGCGTATATTCGCAGTTTCGCACACACCTGCTGAGGCTGCATCAGCAAAGCAAAGCAGCGAGCCGCCCCGCCGCGCTGGTGGCTGGTACAAACAGCTCTGCCGCCTCGACGCGCCAACGTTTTTCCCGTCTCGCGAGAGTGAGCGGCGTGTGGCGCGGCTGCCTGCACAGCAGAGAGAAAAAGATCGCACAGAGCGGCGGCGCGCGGTCACGGCGCTATACATTCTAACGGCGCGCTCGCGCAGGGCAGGCACTAGGCAGGCGCAGTAAGTCCGCTCTCCCCGCAGTCAGTCATCCTCGCGCGCTATGTTCGCAACCACCGCGTGACGAAGTTGTAAACCTATAGATATACATACCTACATATATACATAACGCATGTGTGCAGCACAAGGCAGAAGGGCGTGATAAAGATAGGCAACCCCAGTTGGGCGCGAAAAATGTGCGGGAGGAGATTAGGCTGTCGCGGCGTCGTCGCGGCGTCGTCGTCGTTATAACCTACTCGCCCGCGCTGTGTCCCTCTCTTGTGTGTGAATATACCTCTCGTCGCTGCGAAGAATATTTTTCGTGAGTGTGGCGAAGAACGGCGCGTGCGCCTGTTGCTCTGCTCAGCACTGTGTCTCTGTGCGCGTGTGTATTACTGTAAGTACGGTACACGCAGAGTGTCCGTCTGTGTATGGTTATAACCTCCCGCAAGTACCTATAAGAGAGAGAAAGAGGGATAGAGTCGTGTCAAAAGCCAAACCACTTTGTGGACCCGCCGAGGCTTTTCCCGCTCTAATACACGGCGGCCGCGTCCCTCGCTCGCACGTTTCTCACAGGTAAGAGACTTTCTTCTCCTGGCGAAAAATTTTGCCTTTTTCTTTTTCGGAGTCTGACGTTGACCGTTGGTCGGGTGCTCCGAAATATTCGGCGCTGCGGCGTCGTATGCGCTCGGCTCGGTGCGGTTTGTTTATGGAGCACCTGGACACGTTGAATCACCGGATCATTGCTGATGCCCATGTTTAGAAGGGTATTCACTCATAGTGATTGTAAGTTACAGGTGTCCATTGGTCACAATCACTTGAGCTACCTGATGGTAGAGTTGGTTTGATTCAAAAGTTTCAATGTGAGCTGTTAAAGTTGATTATTTTAACTAAAGGCTGCTAATAAATGCTAAGTAAGCAGAAATGTGTTAATGCTATGTGCTTACTTGAATTGATTGCCAAATGAAGTTAATGGAAAGGAAATAAAGGAATGAGAATGTAAAAGAAATAAAAAGCAGCATTGAAACTTTAAATAGTTATGATGAAACTTATTAAAAACATATGGTTGATAATGCTTTACAATTTTTTCATAAATATATTATCTTTGCAGACTTGATGATGACTCGATAGCATATTGGATAAAAAGAATTTGAAATAATGGCAAACAGAAGGGATAAGCCAGCCACTGGCTTTGTAAGTATTTAATCCTTTTGCTTAACAAACCTCTTATAATATCATTAACAGCACAGTAGTGCATTGTACATACAATTGTAATACATGTTTTGAACTGTATTTAAATGTTTTATGGTATATATTCTTTTAAATACATTTTATTTAAATGAATTCATTGAAGAATAGCTAAACTACACTTTTACTATAGTATATAATTGTATGTGCATAAGTAATTAGTGTAGACACATGGTATAACTAAATGTTTTGATAGGCAGCAGGCTGATTACTTTATCTGTAACATGATACTTACTTTCATAAACTATATACAAAATATATATAATGTAACACTTTTTCATAAAATATCTAAATTTTAAAGTAATTTTATATTTTTTTCTAAATAAACATATGAATGACAACAATTTAAAAGTTTAGTATAGAAGTAACAAAACTTCTACCATACACATTTATAAACAAACATGATCTTTTCAACAGTCATTGTTGTCATAATCTTATCAAAACCAAAATTTTGAAAACCAGTATCAGAAATTTTCTTTTTTTTTTTTTTTTTTTTTCAAAAAAATTTTTGGAGAATAATTTGGACATCAAAAGAGTTGGTAAATATATTTAGATAAGATATAAAATGATAAATCTCAAAAAGATCATGAATTGTTCATTTTGAAATTATTGAGTTTATATTGCAAGAGTCTGTTGATAACTCATTTAGCAGTTATTGTATGATAACCAACTAGAAAAAAAAGATGTCACGTTCCTTCACTGACAGATAAGATTACAATATGGCAAGTGCTGATTTTCAGTCACAGTGCTGAGGGAGTTCAAATCAGTTCGTGTTAAATTACAACTGAGCATTATTGTTACGTAACCATGTTTTCTGTCAATAGTTATTAAATGAAAAATAAAATAATCACAGTGTTAACTTGATACTGTAATATACAAACAAAATTCTATAAGTGTTTTAGGTGCTTAACTTTCATGCTAATGAGTTTTCTCATTCGAGGTTAAGAGTCACAATTATTGTGTCCTTTTTACCAATTCTCATTGTATCCAAGTTTTTTCTTCAGGTAGGATTCTGATGTTTAGTTCATTGTTTGGATTTATTTTCATTAGAATGAGAAAAAATGAATAATTTTTAATTAATTGGAATTATTCAAAACCTATAAGTTTAAAAATCCCTGGTTTAATTTTTCAACTCAATTTCTTTTCTTTAACTTAAAAATAAACCATTTTAACACTTTTTCAAGGTGAATTCCTAATTTGTTCAATACAAGTCACACTCACTTCTATATATTAAAGGCCAGTTTACTCAGGTATTGGATGAAATCATCCTCCACAGAGAGTTATACTCTGGCATTTCTAACATCTGAAACATTTTCCTTATCTTTCACACAATAAAAATCCATTGCCAGTTATATATTTCAATTTGTATTTTAACATATGTTATATAATCACAATCCTATCTTAACGAAATAAAATGGATAAATTTAAACCTTGTTTTCACATTTAAAAAAAACCAATTAAATAATTTATGATCGTACAATAAAATAGATAAAATTATTCGCACTGCTAAGCCAGCTTCATAAATTTTCCTTCTATATCTAATTCCCTCCGAGTCAAAAGAAAAATAAATCTAAAACACTTCAAACCGAATTCTCGACAAAATACTTAGAACCGCGTTAAAAGTCACACGATACGATCTGACTTCCAAATCACCCGCTCGTCTATCTTCCCTCCAATCTAAAAAAAAAAAAAAGAAGTGCGCGAACCCGAAATATCTGTTTCCAAAGGAAAATCTCTTCACCCGAGACGACGAAAAGTCAAAAGGATGAACGCCGTAAGTTCTCACCTACATTCTCTCTCTCACACACACACACACACACGCATACATTATACACACATTCGCACTCGTTCTCTCGAAAAAAGAGAAGCGTTACAAGCGTGACGTCACGGCCCGCGCCGCCGCGGATGACCTCATAGATTTGCATTTTTTGCCGCTGCGTATATATACGCGTACACTCGTCTTTCTCTCCTCTTCTCCTCCTCTCTTTTTCCCGTTCCGAATCGCGAATTACGCGCACGCGATCTCGTGGGGAGATATGCCCGGCGTGCGTGTATTATACACGCGTGCACACACGCTCTTACGTTAATTAACAACCGACTGCCCATTGAGTAGCCGTTGGCCGCTGGATGCTATAGTGTAACGACGGCGATTAGAAAGTACGCGTAAAATTGGCCGGCGTGCTGCTTGGGTATCGTGCGATACGCGCTATGAGAACGCCGGGGAAATAAACTGTCATCTACGCGGATTCCTGTTTCATTTGACTGGTTTTGTAAATGGGAATTTTGAAAAAAAAGTAGAAAATTAATTTTTTGTAAAGAAGTTTGACAATGGTAAAAATGAATAAAGCGCTGTATAATTTTCTAATAATTCTGGTTTATGTTTGAAGCTAATTTTAAACAATATGTATATACAGTACAAAATTTACAATGCAAATTCATAAAGTAGAACGTATACAATTGATTTAACAATAAACGTGCGTTGCAAAAAAAGAGAAGAAAGAAAAAAACATTTTCCTAGAAAAGCGCTTGAAAATAGCATAAGAACCTACACATGCGCGGTAGTTTCGACGTCTTACTTCACCTTCGAGTTATCTTGATAAACTGGAAAATTGGCATGTCGAAAGCCATTTGTTGATGCAACTGGCTAATAAAGTTTCTCGCTGTGAAAATTAAAACCGATTTTTCCTGTTTAATTTTAATAATCGTCCAGCCGCCGATTATAAAATTTCCCGGTTCAACACCACCTCATAAGTATAATCGCCTTTTCAGCACGAAAAATTTTTCTCTCGTCGAATATATCTACGCATAATCCGTAACCTCATGCATGTATATATAATACAGTCGCCAACTTCGCAACTGAAATTCACGTCATGCTCGCGACGCGAGTGCATAGTGGAGACAATTAAAACGGTTATCGCTCCGATATTAGTCATCATGGTTATTACTCTGTGTTTGTCTTAATAAGTGTAGCCGCCGCGCTGTTTGTGCAATTGAACGGCACAAAACGTCGAATAGTTTTCGTGACTAACTGGAGGCGCATTTCGCGTGCCGCGTTCAAAATCATGGGGTTTTCGGTGATATAACGTGCCGCTTACTTATACATTTCGGACTCTCAGGGCTTAAGATAAAGAGCTCGTAAATCAGCTTAGGGCTCTCGAGGGCTATATTTCGCAAACCTACCTTCGCGCGCAAATTAGCAAACGCACTAACGAAGCTATTTGCCTAATTATTATATAATGAATTTTTTCGCAAACATTAAGGACAGTATACACGTTTGTCCACAACTTTTCTCAATTACCTTTATTACAGCGCAAACTCTCCCAACAAACAAACACCTTAGACATATACCTCCAATCGATACTCTCCTATCTATAACCAACGCTCATATTATATATATACACGCTTACTCAATGGTAAACAGCCAAACCCGTCGCCTCTCCATCACGGCGGCCAACCAGACAGAGCCATCCCTCCTCTCTCCTCATGCATAATCCAAAAGAATCTGCGGGAATCGAGAGAACTCGCCTCAACCTCAAGGTGACTCACTACCTATGTGCGACAAATCAGAACCACAACTGCCGGCGATTGCGCATGATGCATACATCTTACATTACCCGACGCACCGCAGACTGCAGCGTATTATACTTCTGCCTCTGTAAACCGCGGAAATTTCGTCGCGCGAATTCCATTCCGATCGGCGAGAGCGAACCGAGCGAACGAACGGCTGTGAGCTCGATGGGCACTCCAGCGTGATGCGGACGTCGGGAGAGGAAGACCGTTTTTCTCTCCCCTCTTTCTCTCTCTTGAGTAGCGGCTGCGGCAGGTAGCTTTTCCTGCCGGTTCTGTATAGATGTGTATGGAAGAGAGGTTTACGATGCTCGGCAGAAAGAGGAGGCGGAGTATAGGCATTTTTCGGATTCTTGCGAGGATAGGATGAGGTTCACGAGTGTGCAGAAGGATGATGGTTAGCATGGCGCGCCGGTCACGTGGAAAAGCCAGGTCAAGTTTTGGAAATATTATGTACACAACGCAGATGCGGATGGAGATCGAATTGAGTTTGGGATTTCAGATGTGTTTGCATTTTTAGTCCCGGCTTTTTTTTCTTAGCCGATTATGTTACAGGCATGTCGAATTTTGTATTTTAGAGGTTGCTGTTTGTATATGAAAACTGCGTCATGATTGCTGTTGAACAAATTATTTGTATTGCACCGTATTGCATTATATTAATAGTATAGATAAACTGCTATCGTATACGTTGATAATATAGTTTTTGTAAATATAGTCCAAGCGATCGATATCAATTATCGCTATGGCAAAAATAAACGGTTTAAAAATGTTAGGTACATACGGGTATCTAAAAATACTCCGAACTAAAATTATATTATTCCTTCAAAAATTTTAATATTAATGTTAAAAATGAAAATTTCGTTACTACATAAAGAGTAATACATCATATCGCACATTAGAATACCGAATTCTCTTTTTTTCTTCACGTGAAATGCAACGCAGTTAATTGTTATCATTTAAATACAATGGGCGCCGTTTTTTTTTTGTATAACGTTGCGCAAACAACAAACGTTTGACTGTTTCACTCGCATGCGCATGTTGCCTAACCCCTCGCACAAATTAAAACGCGCGCTTCCATTAGTTTTACGTCTTTACAGCAATTTTCACACGTATAACGAGCTTATTCCGCGCGCGAAATCGAGCGATCATCACTATAACGATCGATTCGATTTATACCTGTTGAATCATCATCGCATTAGCATTCCCACTTAAAAAAAAGAAAAATCACTTTTTAAGCTTCAGCATGCCGCAGCTCTTTGTTCTCTCTCCCACTCACACTTATTATATATCTATTTTGCAGCGTGCGCGCGAAATAAAATGTGCAAAACTGCTATACGCACGAGGGCGTTCGTTCTCGACTATACTATATTCCAGAAATAAATGTGACGGTAGGTGTGTGTGCGACTCGTCTCTAGTCAACCTTATAATTAAGAGATTTCGGATGCTGGGTTAGATGCTCGTAGAGCGGGCAACCGAAATAAAGATGACTTTATTGGTTATTATAAATATATTCGCGTGCGCGTGCGCGTGGACTCAATTTAGAATGATTTAATGAAGACGATGATGAGCGCGCGTGTGTTTGAATGTTATTCTTTTGTTATGCATTAGAGTGACAGCGATTTCACGCCGGCTATATGTACATATGACGTGGCTTTGTGTTTACACTGCGCGGCGAGAGTGGCGTGTATTAAAATTGTGAACGACGAGTAATTTCGTATACTTATTACACGCGGTTTGAAGTTTAGCGCGCGTTTGTAATACATCTTTCTGGATGTATCGTCATGCTATCGTCTTTCGTGGATCTCATTTTGTTTAGGTATACTGCTGATAATTGTATCATTAGTGTATACACTCAAGGTTTTTTAAATAAGTTACAGAATTTATAACACAAAATATCGCATTTCAATTTATGTTGACATCATGAACCATCATGCCGTCATAATTAATATTTATAGAAAAGAGTTTATTAGAAGATTTACTATCGATATACTCTGTATCGAATCAGTCTCAACCCAAGCATACATAATTTAATTATTGGCTTTCTAAATTTAATTTTAATGTTTGTAAATACTGCACACTGTATAGGGTATATGTATATAGCAACCTGTTGCATCTTTTTAATTGGCTTCCATTCAATGAGATCAGGCGAACGCGATTATAGATCATCTGGCGCAGACTAGAACTAAAAAGCGTGTAATTCACTATAGCAGTAGCCGCGGCATATAAAGAAATCGTGTGTCAGATCCGAGGAAAGTATATTATTGTTCCTCCGCGTGGAATCGTATCTCAGATGGTATGAATTACTTTCTCTTTTATTAAAAGTTATCATCGGACTTCAGATTGAATTTGTGTAATAGGTCTTATCAATGCATTACATCAACGATTTACATAATATACCGTAACAGGTTGAAATTCCTAATTTACGAGTTATTGACGTTTAGTATACTGATGTTTCATAAATTAGAAGATTCGAGATAGCTCTTCCAAAAAGAAAAAAAAAACTGAATCGTAACGCATAATTTCCTTTTTAGAAAGTATACGTTGCATTTAACGTAGCAGAATATTACTTTGAAAGAATAGTATATTTTTTGTTCAAAGTATATTATTATTAACAACTGAGATGCTCTAATAATACGTTGGAAAAATAACATTTACCGCATATAACTTGTAAACATCAGGAAAATCTGTGTGATGTGGAAAGTGCACATAACATAAAGTTTCACTTTTAAATAACAACAACGTAAAATTCCAATTACTGAAAAAAAAATCCATTTACGTTGTACAAGGCTGCATTCAGGAACTACCTGTCAATTCATAAATCTGCTTATAACTTTATCATTATTTTCCTTTTTGCCGCATCAAGGCGCTCGAAACTATATAAAATTAATTGATAATTTACCAAACTTAAGAAAACAACATCGCACCATTTTCTATAAACTCTCTTACAACAATACCACCGGCTTAATTTAATAGAAAATTGATCGTCGCTTTCTAAAACACGAAATAGATGTTAAAATTAATAGACCCGCGTTTTTACCGTTAACGAAAACATACATACATACACCCACCTTCGTGAAAATTATTCTTTTAAAAATAACACCGTGAAAGTGCCGCGCGCGTCGAGAGGTATAACCCTGGAGTACGAGTCGAGTCAAGAACAGTAGTAAAACTTATATCCCTGCTTGCAGTATTGTAAATTAAGGTGACTCATATATACGGCGAAGATTCTGCAGCGAGTGAGATTCTCAATTCGCTCGTTCGGGTCAGGGTGATATGACTGTATGTCTGCGCGTGTATTACGAATTTTCACAATGCTAGGTCCCCTGCTGTTCTTATCATTTACGATGACGACTTTCGCCGCATGACGCGTTATTTAAAAACAGATGAGCCGTTTAATAACATTGTTACTCAACGTTTTAATATTAAAAACTGTATATATAAGGAACGTGTAATACGTAATTTGCATGTTGTTTGTATTATCAATGTAACCTACAGGTAAACACCGGCCTCCCATCAAAATAAAAAAGAATTTTAATAAATTACTATATTATCGTCTCATCGTCATCTGATAACCGAGAACCTCTCATCACTTATACATATACACACATCGTCGAAATTAATATTGATGAACGGCTACTTAAGAGCTGATTAAACCTAATCAGCATACAACCAATCGCGTATAGACCTACGCACGGGAACCTTCATATATATTCCCCCAAACTTAACCTATAAAATAATGAATGGCCCATAAATAACGGGCGAAATCCCGCTCTCTCAAAAAGCAGCAGCAGCGGCTTTCCCACCCTCGAAAAAAAAACACACACGCGCTCGCCTGCGAATGTATGCCAAATTCCGATCCCGCGTGTATACACGTGCTCAGCTCCGCGCTCTGCGGACCCGTTACACATAATCTCGATATCTCTCTCTCTTATACACTCGGCGTATACCTTATCCGCTTTCACTCCTGCGCGCGGAGATTTTCGCGCACGTCCGTGCTGTAGGAATATATATACCTCTCTGAAGGAACAGAGAGCGGAAGACAATGCTTTTCACGGGGGGTAGGGGGAGATATACAATGACGAGGCCGATGACGACGATGCAGCAGCAGCAGCGTGCATGCGCGCGCTGTTTACCTACGGTCAAGTGCGCGGTGGTCTCGGGGGTGGGAGAGGGACGTAGCAGTGAGAGGCAGCTGCTTGTGAAGAAGAGGCTCGAGCGCTCTGCTCCTCTCCAGTCGCAATTTGGACGCGCGTCAGACAGCGTCATCTTCGTATATAGGTGTGTAAATCGCGATGATATGATGTGTCGTCGTGCGCGAGTGCTGTTGTTTGTGGGTTTATAGGTTGGTTAAAAGTGCGCGTGTTGTAAGGAGGTAATTACGGAGGTGTGTTTTTTTTTCTTTCGTGGAGGAGGTTTGTGAATTTATGGAAATTGGAGTGTGCGAGGAGCGTGGAATTGATGATGATGATCTGCTAACGAGGAGGTGCTGAAAATTTTGGCGAATTGGGAAAACAGTTATAAGCGTTGAGTTGTTTTGACAGTGAGGAATCGGGTACATTGGTGCTATTCGCGCGAGAAGTAGCTCGCAGTTTGGAAATTATTTAATATTATAATTGTTGACATATTCATATGTATGTATGAAATGAAAAATATTTTTTATGTTAAATTATTATTATTTTGACGTTGCTTACCGTGCGTATTCGATATTTTTAATCGTATAACTTGTTGACTAATTTTCTTACAATTAATAAGTTAATTTTCTTACGTATTGTGAAATGGATTTCGCATCATATGCAACGGCAATTTAGAATATTCTAAAACAGTAACCGCGGCTATTTCTGGATGAGACAGCAACGTTTTTTGGTATACCGTAATTTATGCTAAAGCAGCGCTATTTCTTGCTTAACATAGCAATATTTCGCGTCCGCGCGAGCAGTGTACCTACCAGCGGTGCAAACATTTTGCTCTACGACAAAACTCGTCTACCTCGATCGATGGAAAATTCAATTTCCTAAAAAAAAAGCGCAAAAGCCACAGTTATTCAGCCGTTTCGCAAGTCTTATATCCATCTTACTGGCAATTTTGATTTTTACAAAATGCGAACAATAGAAAGCGCGGAATGCCGGCGCGGCGTGCGTAAGCGCATAATACATGTATGTGAGTGTCTCTTCGATCGTCGAGAGAGAGACCTTAAGTCGGGAATACGAAAAAAGGAGTTACTGAGGTCACGCCTCGAGCGACCTTTTGAGGATGACTGCACGCGGATTCTGAATTGAATTATCTCTCTTCTTGAGCGTTTATTGTCTCTTTTATTTTTTGTATAGCCGTGACATTTTATTGTTTCAACAAACTCGAGTTTATTGGGAGGCCAAAAATAACATAAACCGCGCGGGCAAGCGCACTTTCTATTTTGAACGATGCGTTTGTTGTTTCAACGCGAGCTTTCCGGTTTCTCACGAAGGCAACAACCAATATATACAATTACGCGCGTATAACGTCAAAAAAATAATAATAATTTTAAAAAGTATTCTTCCAATCCAAAAGCTAGATAATGAAGAAAGGCAACTACTTTGTTTTCAAACTCGCCGGTCACATTATGAATCACTAATGAAAGTGTCTGCGGCAATATTTGATATCTCGTTGAAAGAAAAAGAAAAAGAATCTATCCTTTCCGCCATTCAAATAGAAGCCTTGCCAAGGACTACTCTCACCGCGCAGCCTCGTACTTGAGCCGGCTGCTCTCGCACACCTCGCCAATTTTTTTTTTCTTCGCATCCACACACATCAGGACCGCGTCAACCATATAAGCAAACTCACGCGCGACTGTTAATCTCTTAAATAAACACTCGTGCCTCGCGTGGCAGTACAATATTATATTCAATTCCGGGCACCCACTCTCGTGGGTGATGCTTTATATTTCAAAGCACGGCCGCGGCGAAGGAATGCGCGCGCTGAAAGCAAAAGAAAATACAAGCTCGTCCTCGTGTGGAAAGTTACGTTTATTATTGGGTGTCCGCGGCAACTTGCGGAAATAATGCGCGACTCGAGAGCTCATGTCTGGATGTGTAGACTTATGTGTGTGTACGTTTAGGATCACTTCTATAAATATATATACGCGTCAGCGGCGACGATTACCGAATAACCGGACAATTTGTTGCCGAAAGTCGTACACACACGAAACTCGCGCGACTGAGAAGCTGCTGGCGAATAACGATGATGATGGTAGTAATTAGTCGCGGCGCGGGTTTATGAATGAAATTGCTGACACATTTATGCGGTGTAGGTATATATGTATTATGCGCGAGATACATCTCTGTAATAATAAAAAATTACGCCGCCGTGCGCGTGTGTTTACTTATATACTTATAGTCGACGGCGTCTAATCGGTTTGTATGGTCGACCGTGTCGCTGATGTTTATTGTGTGAGTGGGGAACGTGTTGTTGGATAATTGGGGGGAAAACAATGCGTAATTGCAAACGAATTTCGAGAAAGCGCGGTTTATTTTTTCTGATTTACCGCGCGGTTTTCTTATATACCGCTCTCAATTAGTTGACCGAATGGTATATATATAAGACAGCACCGTGTACTTATAAAAGCCGAGTATAAAGTATATCATTTGTAGAAGTAGATTAAAAAGAGCCGGATGTCGATATCGAGTTTCTCGGTATGAGTTTTCATTTTTTACACGTTATTCACCACTCTACCGCGCGCGTTATGTCATCCTCGTCGCCCGATAAATCAGAAAAAGTGTATATAATATTTCCCTTTCCCGCATTGTTTTCCCCCATCATTCACTCATCACGAAAAAAAAAATCTTCGCACACTTCTCGATATCTATTAATATACAAAGGCACTGTCCTCCTCCACACGTCGCGTCACATTCCAGTGTTCCAAAGTGCGCCGCGCAGCAACGATAACAACGACTAAGCCAGCGCGCGAATTTCTTCATCGCCAAAGAGAGAGAGAGAGAGCAATGACTATCGCCAGCTGCCATGAGTGACTTATCCGCCGGCGCCACAGCGCATTAGACTCGCAGCGAGACAGAGAGAGGAAAAAAAGCCGGCCCGCAGAGTGAAAACACACGCGCGCCGGTGAATCGGTGTCGACGCGGCGCGCGTTTCACTCCGCATTATGATCGCCGAATGGGTAGGTGTACAGTACTCATAGCACGAGTTTCGTGCGTGTGTTTGTGTGTGTGTATGAGTTGATAAGCGACAATTAGCCGGCGGCTTGATGCCTATATGGGTTTCCAGCTTTTTTGTACCGGTGGTATGTGTGAGTATTATAGTGTTTTTGTTGGCAGTGTGTAAGAGCGAAAGAATGCGTGTATTGTTTCGGTAACTGGGGCGTTTTGCGCTATTAAAATATATGATGTGCGCCCAGGTATTTCGTGTATGTCGGAGAGAAGTTTAGGTTACATTGCTCATATATGTACATATGCGAAGCATGAAAATCTGGTGAAAATTGCTTGTTTTCTTGCGCGCGTTGGATAATTAGAATATATACGCGTGATGATAAAATGTTTGTATAATGTCGTTTAAATTAGGTCACCGCAGAGAGAATTTTATCAAAACAGAACTATAGTGGTAGCATACGCATTAACTGTAGCAAAACAGCGTGTAACTTTCACATTATTCATATGTTGGATTCATTTAAAAAAATAACGCTATACCTCATATTTCTGTTATTTTAAATTGCATAAAGCTCATTGTTTAATATTCTTCCACACATACCATTATTATTTTATTATTCAAGTATATTTATTCACCCATACGCAAACACTATATACCTACAATAAAATATTTATCCGAACAACAGCGCAGCGTCTACATATATTGCAAAAACAGAAAACATTTGCTTAATTAAACCGCAACCGTATTATATACCGTATATGTATACCGCCATATATATTGATTATTCGCGCATGCAGCTTGACAAAGTAAAACACCGCGCGAGCTCTCGCAGGCGCGCTCAGTAGTACACGCGTGTCGTCATTGGAATATCTACAACCGCCACCGCGCACACGCTATTCTCTCTGCCCTACACACACTGCAATCTCGATTTCTTTTATCGCGTGTATGTACGTACGAGTTCGCGCTATCGAATACCGCGCGCGCAGGTTTTGTACGGAAAGTGTACAGTGTGACACACCTCGTGAAATCACCTGCAAGCTGCTGCTGCTGCAACGCCGGCGCAGTGTATGTGTACGAGAGAGGAATGAATACGCACACGAAGCTTTTTTCTTACTTCCGAGCGAAGGTCTACTGCTGGTTTATAAATAGATTATTATATGTGCCACGTGTCTGTGTGGGATATTGAATTTTTCCGTGATGGGTTTTTGATATGTTGCGGTATATATTGTTTAAACTAATTTTAACGGTTACGTGTGGGATTAACGGATGTTTATATTTAAAAAAGAAAGAGTGAAAGAATGGTTTCTTAGTAAGAGATAAAATTAAAGATGCAATATTACTCATGAAAAGATAAATATAGGCTTTGCGCACGACATCGCTGTATACATCTCGCGATTAAAAGTCACCGAAAGTGAGCTTTTATGCCATCCTCCGGGGGGACAAAATATTCCTCTTACAAAAAAAAAAAAAAATTTATTCGTTCGTCAAGGATATCCAACCTATTTTTACGGAAGCTTGAAAAAACATCTTTAATTTCACACACACACACATCATAATACATTTTATTTAAAACCATGATGACACATTTTTCCAGCGCTCCTAACTTTCAGTCACGATCTCGCGAATTTCCTCTCTATCATTCCAACCGCAGCATCTAATCCGTCACTTATTCGCGCAGCAAGGCCGAACCTCTGATAGGCACGCGCGCAGTTCTCATTGTAGAAATAGTTCCGCACGAAAATTCCCGGGGCCCATTTAAGTACTTCGCCGGCGACGTTTCGACATCCAGGAAGGTCACGAGTCTCTCCCTCTGCATCCCGCGCGAGAGAGAGAGAGCTCCACTCTTTCTTATTACACTCATTGTCATGATTTCCACATTGACTGCGAACGCGGCTTGTCAGTGCTTTAATATTATATACCCCGCTGTCGCCGCCGACGAATTTCTCTTTTGTTCCTCCGCTGTACTGCTTCCTTTCAGCGTTATACATATAATACTACTTCGCCTTTGATATAGAGCAAGCGACTCGTTTGATAATACACCTTTACATAGAGTGTCAGGGATATATCGCCTGACCGTGCACGTATATTACGGCACCATATTGTTTTGGTCATCGCCTCGACTTTTTCTAATCGGTATTCAAGACCTATATTATACTATCTATTACCTCACCGTGGTCGTAAGCTTACGTCAAAGGGTTCGACTCTGCGACTATATACATCAATCGTCAGCGTGTTTATACAGCTTTCACCGCGCCATTTTTCATCCGCTGCTTCTTTGCATCCTTTCACGTTGCAATCCGAAATTGCAGAATGTATATATAATTATATGCAGTCCCGCCGCGGCTATAATACACCGTTACATCAGTGTTCTTTCTTTCTCTCTCTCTCGTCGCCCCAGGTGGTCCCTCCCTAAACGAGTTTCCCGCGGCCCGTCGGTCACGAAAACTCGCGCGCCCGCGCGACTCGAGGGGAAAATGAGTGCTGAATTATTCAAGCTGTATTGTAGTGTGCTCTATCTCAGTGAACCGTGAAAAATGCGTGTGTTTTATAATCTGTAATAAATATCGGGACTCCTCCGCAGGGAATTTGTCGACGGCGATAATATATACTGTTATTTATTGGAGATTTCACAGGTGTGCTTTGATTAAACTTTGATATAGTTTTATAACGTATAAACACCGGCTCTAGTATTGTTATAGGCTCTGTTATCAAACTCTATATATATAATGTTTTTGTCTCGCGAGAAATTCCTCTGGTTGCGGAGCGGACCCTGATGAGTCTATTCTACATACGCAGATGCTCCTCCGCGTGTTTTATATTGTATGCAAAGTTAATTCACACGTTGATAATGTATGCCGCGTGCGCAAACACTTTGCGAGTGTCACAGCTAGACGTCTGTGATATGCGTATGATAGCTTTGTCTCTTGGATTTTTACGTTATCAATTTTTACCTTGCGCGCGTTCAAACGCCGTTTCTATTTCAGATGATTTAGAACCTTGAAAATCATTAGCTCCATCAGTACAGTGAATTAAAATACTAATTATTAATTAGAAGCTATATAAAATCGTTCTTCAATTGACAATTATTATCATTGTTTATTATTTATGCTAAACCTATATTATACACGTCTAC
>UXGD01001289.1:0-36636 GCA_900474315.1 Torymus auratus | reverse complement strand
TATTTTAATTATTTAGTAGTTCTATAAATACATGAGTTTCAAAATTCAAATCTAGCACATTTTCAATCTAAAAAAATACAAATGTTCGCGCATTTTTCAAATAACCAATCACATCGAGTCTTTAAATGAGCCACTACTTCCGGCCATCATTTTTTTAAGAGAGGATAGGTATATTATATATAAAGCGTAACTCAACAATCTTAGAGAAATTCTGTACCTTATTTTGTCAAATAATTGATAGCATTTTTAAAAAACGTGGCTTTGCCAAACGTGTGTAATTCTACATTTTGCACATAAGATGTATAGAGGATAATGTTGGAAAATACAGTTATCTTCTGAACTAAAGAGAGTACGCCGGTCATAACAAGTAAAAGTTGACCCACATATCGCGATGAAGAAAAAAAAAGTATCGTAATGAATCTAGCCGTAATTTTTACAGCGCTCGAGAAGCAGTGGGGTTAAAAACGGAAGTGAGAAAGGGAAGCGAAAAGAAAGAGAGAGAGCGTGACCTGACTTGTAATTATCGTCTTGTCATTGCAAATTGACACTTAACGCTATAAGTTCGAATACACACAAACAAGCCAATCAGTGATTCATTTTTATCTACTACAGCCATTCACCTTTAACCTTTCTCGATTAGGTATTTTATTGGGTAATCCATCTTCAATGAAATAATTATTATCCGTTTCAATTAAATTGCAGTTAAATAAATTAAATTAGACGTTAACTATACTATATTGAATTTACTATCTATTTATACTATATGCACTTGTGATGTTTTTACGTTTTATTTCAGGAATACACACATTTCCCCAACATTCCTTGAGATGTTTCGCTATATTTGCTGACGACTTAGCACCCTAGAGTTAAAAATGGCATGGTTTACGAAATGTATTTGCAACAGTTAAAACAATACATAGTGCACACAAAACGCACGAATAGCGTTATTAAAACATTGATTGCTTCAGCAAAGATCGTGAATGTTTTTTTGTTACTAGAAAAAAAACACACACTTGTATTTCAATGCATTTCTTAATCGCTTATCCGTGTCATATTTGTGACCAAGTTTAGCTCCAACACTTTTGACGTGCGTATTGAGATTCTTTTGTGATTGTTTGTATTATGATTAAAAGTTAAACGCTGCAGCGCCTGCAGCTACAAGAGAAGAACAACTTGTTGAAAAAGCAATAGAATTATTCATAAAAAGAGGAGCTATAAAGCATTACCTGATTTTTTTGGTCTCTCAATGGTCGACTGGCCGTTGTCTGGAATTTAGAGCACGCGGGTGCTCGGGAAAGAAATCGTCCGTGCGCGCTGCGAAGAAAAGTCGTAAAAGCTTTGGAAAATCACGCTCCAGTCCTGAAAGTTGAGCGCGCGGCTTTGGGAGGGGGAGGAGAATTTTCACCTTGAACGTTATGCAATGTGCAGCAGCGGCAGTTGGTGCACGTGTGTGTTGCTATATCGCGACGCGGAGTTATCGCTCGTAAAGCCGCGAGTCACACGGCTAATGGCAAGTTCTGAGCGGTGCCGGTGCAGTCACCAGGAGTCGTCTTCGTTGGCTCGTTATCCCTATACGAAAGAGTTTATTCTTGCCGTACGCTACAGTTAAAAAAAGTTTTGCCTCTATACTTTTGAGAAATAAAAAAAGTGGCCTTTTTTAGTATAGTTATTATTAGATTTAATAATGTGTTTTGGTTGAGTCGAGAGAACAAAACATAAACAAAAAAAGATTTGAAACGTTCAGTGTGCGACGTAGTTTGTCATGACAAAGTGTGACTGGCGTTTTATATTTAAAAAAAAGGACAAAAGATACCGGTATTTTATTATTAAAGTAGCGGTCCATAACTGGTACCATTGCCAATAATGACAACGTTTATCTCATATTTGTTCTCATACACATAAATCATTCTTATTGCTTGCGTGCACTTGAAATGTCGTTACAGGATGACTCTATTGCGGTTTTATTGTCACGACGCGGAATGACCGATTGCGCTCAGTCAAGTGCCATTAGTGCCCCCATCTTTTTTCACCACTCTAATGCCCGTATTTTCTCCAACAGATACGCCGATACAGTTACTCCCTTTAAATATCATTTAACCTAACTGCACTTGTTTGATCAAGGGCCTATATACCTTTACAAAATAGATTTTCTCTTGTTTCTTTCGGCTGATATAGGATTACATTATTTACGCACCTTTCCGAATAAAAGTTATAAATAATAAGATAATCGAATCTCTTTGTATACTTATGATTTGAGATCAATTTACAGGCACGTTATTTATATATACATACGTTTCTTACTGAGAAAACTGTCTCTTTGTGGTAGAGTGGAAAGATACTTGATATTCATTGACACAGTCTATATATCAAAAGACATCACAGGGCTAAATATAGTGACAGAAAAATATAATCAGTAATGATACACTTACCGATGTAACATAAGTGAGTAAATTGTTCAATTCCAAGTAAGACTTCGCAGCTGTAATTTTCATTAACGCGCTGCTCTCATATTGAATGATAGCTATAACTACATTTCAAAAATAGAACTTGATATCAGTCTAGTACCGAAAATAACTTTTAACTTTAGCGGCGAATGAAAAAATTGTTTTGAAAGGGCAAGGATACATAACGTTGCTTAGTATACAATACTATAATAAATTCACTGCGATAACAGTGATGACGCATATTGAAACCTTAGACGAAATAATTGAATCGGACCGCACAGAGCACGCGAGATGAACGCTCGTTCCACGAATTAATGCCAGATTTATTTGTCACGATAAAAAATCAGAACGTAAACTTTCTTTCTTATTTATAAAGAAAGTTATTATTTATAATTCTTTTTCTTTTTTAATCCACAGAATAAGTAGAGTATTTTTGGTAAAGACAGAATTGCTTATAAGGAAAAGCGAAGCTCTTCTTCACATGGGCAAGAGGGAGCAGAGCGCGCGTGTCCTCCGCGGATTCTCTGATGAAATTCGCGACATCCGGCGACCAAAAACGGCGTCAAAAACTCGTCGCTCTCGAGCTGCACTCGTAAACTCGTCGGCTGCATGCCTTTACGAGGCTGCACATCACCAAAGCCGTGGCGCCAGACGCAGGCGGCTACACATTTTTCGGTCTCGGAATGTCGCTCTCTCTCTCTGGCGTGCGATGAAAAGAGCGCCCGTTTTTCTCTGCCCGCGTCCTTCGTGCGCGTCTCGTTATCGATGATACGCGTGCAACCGTAGTGCGTCAAAGCGAATGCGATATGTGTTTAAGTATATTGAGATGCTGGGAGAGTTATTGGTGACTGCGTTAGGAATGCAGAATTAATGCGGCTTTTCTATTAGTATATCTGAGGATAATAGTCGGCGATTGAACGCTTTCGGAGTGTCATTGCTGCAAGTTTATTTCTTTTTTTTTTTGTAACTTTATTGCTCGATAGATGCAGAATATTCTATAATGTAACAATTCGTTAAACGTAAAAACGTTATTTCAGCGTTTTTAAATGTTACGACAATGTTATGTTGAAAAAAAAACCACGAGGACGGTTTTCCGAGAAGCTGTTTTAAATGTTTTCTGAAACCCTCGGCTTTCAATCGAACACGCAAACGAATCATCGGAGAAAAATTCCAATACACGACGCCGATGTTTTTCCACTCGAAGCTGTCATCTTGTTATCCTTCCTACGAAGTTGCTATTATGTTCCGAGGAGATTTTTCTATTCTAATTGGAAACATTTAAGAGGATGGCCGGCACAGAGTCGCACGCATGCGTGCATCAATTTTTCACAGCATCATTACTTTATTATGGTTCTTTATGCTGTCAGCCGGCGGGAGCGTGTAAAGTGATTTCGCGGCGCTTCCTCGTCGCCGCGCTGCTTCCTGATTGACTGTCGATCGGGCCGAGCGGCTGAATTAATTGCGCAGTGCGCGCGAGCGCTATGATGAGTCGCAACGCGCGTCCCTTGCATAATCCAGCGCATCACACGTGACCGGCCCCGTGCCGCTAGCGTCTAGACGTCGCGCTATTTTCCGTATTATGGCCGGATCACGAGCGCAAAACTTGTGCGTCTCGCGGATATTCAAATGCGATAGTGTGCCATGGCGAAATTAGCAGTCTTTGTTGCATCGAATCTTTAATTTAATCAGCTAGATATATAAAAAAAATTATTATTTTTCTTACAATAGTTTTAACGTTAACACATCTGTATGTACTCTATCACGGTATAGTTAATTAACCGCAGAAAGCGTGATAGTATATTCTGAAGCGCAAAATAATGGGATGACCCAAAAAGAAAGGTTATCGGTATTGAAATCGCGCTTACTCTCAGTTTTCTTCGCGGATATCTTAACCTGGATCAAATGAGAGAAAGTACATTTCGTATATCCTTGCATCATTATGATTTATTCTTTTATATTCATTATTCGCGCCGTCATCGAGACGCGCCTCGCTGCATTTCAATGAAACACAAGACCGAGTATCCTACTTGCAAATACAGGCCGTCTTTTTAAATGAAATTGGAACAATCAGCTCTTTCATTGAAGCCACTTAGCGACGATCATCTTTCGTCTTCGCAGCTACTGATACAACGTATCCATATTTTATCAATGCATTTGACTGATGTGTATTCAATGAATGTTGCTGCACAAATCGAAATATATTCGTTTGAATTATATATAGATACCGCTAGAGGTGTTTAGCTTATAATGTGTCTGTTTAAAGAAAAAAAAATTGTAGGAATATGTTTTTTAAGTGAGGCCATATTAGTTTGCATTTATTCCTAAGAATTTCGCCTAAAATTTGAGTAATTGGGCCGGCGCGATTTCGCCACCTGAACTTGCAATACCCGGAGCTATGCAGTTTTTAAATTCCGCCATTCGCCGTACAGACTTGCTATTTCCAGCCATCATTATACCTCCTTATATTTACAACTCATAAAATTAAACACCTTTTAATAATTTCGAGCATATTTTTGAACAACTTTCGACTTTGTTAAATTACAGCCAGGATAAAAAATCACGTTAAAGACGCTTTCTCACATTGTAAAATTAAATTACATTAAATATGACGGTATAACGAGAAAACGAGCAAATTAGTTTCGTGCCGTTGAGTTCGTTACAATTAACGATGGAAAAGTCGATTTCTCAGAAAGAATATATACAAATTATTCGTTGTCTTTTCACTTTGATGGCTGACGTTGCAATTATGTAAGGTGGTTTAAAAATATATGTGTCAAAGTATAAATTATCATGCATTGAAAATTAAATTCGACACCTTAAGGTGTCAAGATAACACTGACTACTGTAACTACAGAATAAGAAGGTACATCAATCAGTGTACTTTTATATTTGTGTACTTTTGTTGTTACGGTTGACTTGACATTTTTGTTGGTATTCAAACCGAAACCTATTTCACCGCATTCACAAGATTTTATGCCATCGTTTTCGCAACGTCGCAATATTATTCATGCAGACTGTTTTTAGCTTTAACGTGACTTTTTCGTCAAAGAAAGAATTAAAAAAAACCACAGACGAATGTGTAATTGGCAGTGCGTAAGTACGACTGGACAGAGGTATAGTTGACGACAACGAAAAGTCTCACGGGGCGCGCGAGAATGACGAAGCCGAGATTTCCCAAGTGCGCCGTATAACCTTTGAGAAGTCAAATAAAGACGATTGAGGCACAAAGAGACGCGAGTTTTACATTGAAGAAGTTGCCTCTCGTCTTCCTTGGCCAAGAAAACGCTCGCTACTAACGCATTAACATAAAACGTCGCGCGTTATTGCATTCGGAATGCGAGGAAAAACGTGAAAAATGCCATGCATAAGTGAGCGGAATATGAGGGATTGTTACATCCATATGTGGGACTGCAAAGTCTGCGTTTGCGTGAAAGGATTCGTTTTCGTAAATGTATAAGGTGCGGTGCGCTCAGTGAGAATGAGTGAAAAGAAAGGCAAAAAAGCTGCGTGCGAAGAGCGGCGTTGCGTCTGTTTTGAAGACTGTTCCGCGTGCAATGACAAGAGAGTCACGACCGAAGATAATAGATTCATTACATCGTATTTTCTTGTTAGGACGAGCGTGGGACTCGAGTTTAATTTCCCGTGGAAAATAAGAGCTCGCGAGTAAGTTTATTCTATATTAAATAACGCTCTATAGTTCGTTGCTTATTGTTCTTGTCGAAATTCGCCAGCTACGATTACTATGGTCGTAAAAGCAAGTTATCCTAATAAATTATGTATAAGAGCAACAAACAGTTTTAGTTACTCTATATAGTCCGTTTCTTTGCATGTAATGTCAATAAACACTTTGCACACCTGAGCGAAAGTTTAAAGAGCGTATTTCGCTAAGGATTTCTTATACCTTAAGCAAAATGTCAAAAGACTTCCTTGTACATTAGCATATATCAAAAGAGTTATCTTAAATACGATATGGACAAAGAAGTTTATAGCGCTCGCTATTTTTAGATACTTTTAGAAGAATTTTTCCAAGTACTTAACATCAAGAGACGGTAAGTAAATATTATAATTGAGAAACAGAGAATAAAAAGAAACCGTCCACGAAGTAGGTACAGGTCCGTTCACCTCAGCCAAGTCTATCGGTAATCGTCTTTTTTTGAGAGAGTCTTATAATATCCGTGGCATTTATCATTCCGCGCGTGCAGCTCCCCGATGTGCGCAGACGCACGCGCTGCTTGAATTTTATTGCATATGAGCATCATCTGCACGCGAGAATCGTGCCGATCGAACACCGTCACATGTATATAAGCGTAGAGATATGGGTCGCGTCGTTCACGCCTCTGTGTCTCACGTACACTCACAGCAGCGAGTGCTTTAAAAATATTAAGTATTTACTGCTTAGTAAAATTAATGTTTATATATGAAAGCCTCGAGATTCGATTGGATAATTGAGGAGAAATATAAGAGCCGAAAGTGCAACTTATCACCTGTGCGCGTAACTGCAGGAGGCAGATTGAGTGATAAAGGTAGCGCGGATGAAAAGATTGAACGTGTGGGCACGTACCTAGGTTCCTATTAATTCCACTTGAGGGCCGTCGGGGTGCGAAAAGCCCGCGCCTGGATATAAATTTAGGAGCAATTCAGGCGCACTCGCATGAAAGCCCGCTAGGACGGCGTTTAACTGGTTAAGCGAGGCGCAGACACGTGGCCCGCGCACCGGCCCGCGTCATTCATGTCAACATGTCGCCGCGTAGCCGCGCACGCACATACGCTCAATTCCTCGCGATAAAGCCTAACGGGATTGTGCGAGCAATCAAAGCCATTTTCTTGCCCACAAGCAACTGACCACTTCATAACGTCTTTCTTGCTGTTAAAGGGCCAATTTCGTACCCTTACATGCGTCTACTTATACGCCTTTTTGCTCTTTGCCTAACTTTTCAGATGCTACGCAATTTACGCCGAAGAACAATGTTTCAAGAGCGCATTGTCTTGTTTCAGGAATATCATTATTTCTTCTATTGTTACGTGCGCGCGTCAAATATTCAACACTTTCAATCTAAATAGTACAATTTTTTTCCTTTCATACGAAAAATTTAGTGAAACTTGAAAATATAACATATCTAAATAGAATAATTTATCGAAATTCCATAATCTAATACTTGCTTTGTCGTTCACTTAGCCTGTATTTTTGTGGTGACCGGTCTATATGACATTGAACGAGATGTCAAAAATAATTAATGTTGTTGTATAATATTACTAGAATCTTACAATGAATATTTAATTATCATACATATGTGAAACATTCCATTGTAATAGTGTAATTGTATAGTGTTTCATGCATGATCAACATTAATAAATGATTTCCCCTACTCTTCGAGAGCAGCATTAAAATGAACTTGATCTGAAGAATAAAACCGGTTTTTTTATGTAACTGTTAATAAATACGTTTCGATTCGAAAGCATTAAACTATGAAGATGAATGCATCCCAACTACGCACAAAGTCTTTCGATATGGTTTTCTACACTACAGAGTGACTATGGAATAAAATTTTTCATCAAACAACCGCTTAACGAGTCGTAATTAAACACCGTATATATAACATCATGTGCACGCGGTCTGCGTGCATTGAATTAGCGGCTTCCTCGCGAATCGCGCGCGTTTTCTCCGACTGGCTGCTCCGCAATTGCATTTTCACTTTCGTTCGCGCCAATATACACATACTCCCCGCAGCTATTTCACAAGAAAGAGGCGCACAGCCAGGCGATGCGCACACGCACGCATGCCTTGTAATAATTATCACCGTGACGCTGTATGCTAACGACGAATGTTTTTACTCCGCTCGCTGCTACTGTCGCGGTAGGTAGGTTCAATTTCGCCGGCTGACGTTTCGCGATCGGCGTTACGACAGTTTCACGCAGCGCCTGAAATCATTACAAGGACGAGACGCAGCCGTGTCGACAACCTTTTCAACTTAGTTTGCCGCTGAAAAACCACCTATATCTCAGGATTCTTGAATCGCAATCCATTCCGGTTATTGTTCTCCTTTTCGTGTTTTTTTTTCGCAGCTCCCAGTAGCGAAACTCTGTGAGTGTCATATTTCAAAAGCTTTTGTTTGCACTGATCCGCGGCTTTTTTTCTCTATTCTTTGAATTCGCGCTACTACTTTGTTTCTTTGCCGGTGGCCTTTTTCTGCCCGACTTTACGCGCGAATAATGCGCGTATAAGAAAGGTTTACGACTCGCGCGCATGCGCGTGACGGAATTATTTCAAACTCTACGGGGGTACAATTTTTGGAGCATTCTATTTATAAAGACACAATGTGTCACTTGACGAAGCGGGTATACCTTTAACAAAAGTTTGCATAATCTTTTTAATTAGCGGCGAATAATAAAATGAAAAAAAAAAATTTCCATCCTAAGAAAGTATGCTTCAAGTCATGTATTTAGGCACGTACAGGTAGCTTATGTTACTGCCGCTTACGAAAGCAGCTGGTATGCGGCTATAGGAAAAGTTCGACGCTCTCGAACAGTGTACATAAGAATAATACGAATCTCGCAGATGGCATATATGTATATGCACGCGAGAAAGGCCCCCACGGGGAGCGCGCAGCGCACAATGACCGAGCGACCTCCTTGCCGCTCGGGGGCCACGTGGGAGGAATAGGAAGTCGCGAATTAAGCCTCTCCCGGATTTTTTTTTGGCCCGCTTATATGTGATGCGCGCATGCGAGGCTGGAATTTAATCCCTCTTGCGAGGACAAGTGCATCGGGCTCTCGTTTGCACTCGCGACCTCGTCGTTCGTTAAAGGGCTATCAAACTGATATTATGAAATCGCTCTTTATTATAATGAGTCACGCCATATTTATATCGCTTTTTAATTTTCGGTGCTCCGATGGTTTTCGTTATGTGAATATAATATATAAAATATACGATTGTTAGCTTGCGTGGAAGAGGCATTTTTCTAATTTTTTTATATAGGTATGTATTAACATGTATATCTAGTAAATCTATCATTAAATAAAAAAAAAATTCAAGGATAAAAATTAGATAATATTTTGATGCTCAGAAAAGTTTTAAAGATTAAAAGTTTCCTGGACCCTGTTTTTTGCTTGAATTTATTTCTGCGCAAATGATTCTTATATGATTTATTTGTGAATTTGATTGATGGCGCCTACGTCATTGCAATACTTTTTGCTCCTATTTACATATGAACACAATTCAACACATTAATATACTTGAATTTATATATCGTTTTGTTTCTGCCAAGGATGAGTAATATGAATTAATTTTAAATAATTCAAAGCAATAAATGTCTTCCATTAATGCTTTAAGTTTCTCGAAAATATATTTGAGCGCAGGAATAGTGTTTATTGATTCAAGTATATAACTATTCGCTTCCTATATCCCGGACAGTATTACTCATCGATTTCGTCGCTCGCTATGCGTCTTGTCAACACCCTTGATGTCGTCACGTTCATCCCTGGAAGTAATTCGGACAAAGAAAACAATGCCTCGTAGTAAAGCTGACCGCCGTTATTTTTTAATCAGCGTCGATCTCAAGTGTTTATGCCCGCACATGGCAAGTCATAAGGAGACTCCAGTTTCGGAGTTCGTTAATCTTGGAGCAATCGTTGCGCTTGTAAACATGGCTTTTAGGACTCTATTCATTATAAGAGTCACGCATGGTTTTGTTCAAGTGACTTTTGAATTTAATGGATTCCTTTCTTGCGCGTTCGTTAGTATAATATCTATAATACAGGCAGACATAAATATTCATGACAATAATCATAGTACATTTACCCGGCATGTACTTTCATTTAAACTAAAATAGATCATTTTTAACCAGTAATATTACGCTCGATTGTTTACACAAGGCTAAAGCATGAAAAGAATGATTGTCTGTATTATTCCCAGACAAGTGATACATGCATATGAAACGACGCTGCCCGCTCGCCGTCCTACACACTCGAGAGCACAGATCACACAACGGGGGCCGCATTCCAGCGCCATCATCGCCGTGACCGACTCGAGATACTATACACCGAGGGGCCGGCTGCAGCGCTTCCGGATAAGCGTGCAGGCATCACGAAAGTGAGAGATGCGCTTGTATAGGTGTATAACATAGAGATCGCTGTGTAGGTCTATAGTATGCACGCGCAGTGCTCTGCAGCGCGCGCCGCGAGCGATGACGAAACGCGAAAGGATTTAGCCTTCGACGCGGCTCAAGGCTGACCACTTGCACGCGCTCGCGCGAGCTTTTTCATACCGAGCGCGCGCAGTCTGTATATATACACGCCAGATGCAACGCGATCCCGAGATGCACTTGCTCTTCTCGCCGGGCCTATTATGTACGTGCACCAGCAAGCCGCTCTTGCCGGTGAGAATGAGTTAACGCGCGCAACTCTGCCAATTGTTTTTATGTAGAATGGCAAAATTCATATACGAGAAGCCCTTTCTAAATATTGTGCTTCTTTAATTTAATCAAAGTTTGAATATCTATTTTGTCATTATTATACCCAAGATGTATAATGGTACAGTGCGAATGCACTGAGCAAAGTTCAAGTTGATATTGATTGAAAGCAATTGTGCGCTCACCTAAGATGCGCGTGGAAAAATCAACGTGGCCCGAGGACAAGATAGCAAAAGTAGGTCGCATTACGAATGCACCTGCGCGCACGCCTTGATGATCTTTCTGCAGTATCGACGCAGTCATACTCGACTATGATCATGGAGAGGAATCGTCGAATGAAAAAAAGAAGAAAAAAATTGTAGCGCTCGTAGGTGCTGTGCGCGAGCGCAGTATCAACCGGCATTCTCGTCCAACGTTGCCTAAGAGTGCTTTACATTGATCTTTACGGTATACAAAAGTTCTTTGTCGATGTCAAAATAAAAGACTGATGTACTATAGATACTAAAACATTTTTCATTGAAACATGTTTATAGAACCGAAATAGGGGACATCGATTTTTAGCGCATTGGAAGTTTATTTTGTTCACGAGTTTTGTACTTTCATGTTTAATATAGTGCTGTTGGCTAAAAATGTGCGTAAATCATTGCATAATTCTTAAAAAGAGTTTATTTGAAAGCAAAAATTATAAAATATACAAGTACAGTAATTTGTTCTGGTTATTTAATTAAAGTAAAAAAGAAAATATACAGTGTAGGTGTGACATAAACAATGGTCAGTATTTATTAAACTAGACGAATATCTACGTATTGGGTAACAACAAGAAAGCGTTTATTTAATGAAAAATAACTGTAAACCGCGTGCTATCAAGCAACCATCTACATACTAAATAAATTATTCAGCGATTTCTTCATCCGCGAAGAAATATAATTATTCAATGTATATTAAAATACTTTTAATTAAAAAAGAGAATTTACGCCAACTTTCCCACCTATAGCGAGATATCGCGAATGTTTTATTGCCGAGCGCAATAATCGCGAGAACGTGCCAAGTTCGCGTGCGCGCCTAATCGGATAACAGACGTGGAAAGTATTTTTGCGCATATACAGCGCTCAGAGTGGCAAAAAGAAAAGATTCGAGAGGAAAAACTGAATCATATGTGTGTTTGTGTCGAAACCGGAAATTCGTTTCACGTGAGCCTCCCGTTGCTGCTGAGAGCGAACACACGTGTGTGTGTGTGTGTGTGTGTGTGTGTGTGTGTGTGCATATTTGCCGCGTAAATTGGAGTGAATGACTCCGCGAGGATTCGAAAGAAATTGCCGTTGCGTAATGGTCGCGGCGAACCGCGATTCTCTCTCGATGCTTTAGCTGATTTTCACGTCAGATTGGAATAAAACTTTAGTTTGACTACTTCTTTTTCAAGACGATTCCAGTCTGTCAAATGTTTTATTTTTATTTTTTTATTAAAAATATTTGTATCGCATTTTTATAGGGCTGGGTGGCAAATGCAATTGCAATTATTGGACATTGAAAAAACTGTCTTTTAATTACATTCTACCAAAGACAATGCATAATACATTTAAAACAAAGCAATGGTAATTAGCTATTGTTGATTTTCGGCCTGATGATTAATAATTATACTTGACAAATCTTAAAACTAATCACTGCGCTATGTATATTGAAATTATCAAACTACATGTACTAGGTTGATAAACAAATATTCGCAACTAAAAATTCACTTGGTGTTCATACTATTTTCATGATTTTAATATATGTTCCTGATAATAATATATTGTATAGGTCATCAAATTCTCTCTGACAACTACAGCCGAGAGAATAGAATCGTATTTTATTCGTATGAACTTTCACTTGCACACAAAGACCTCATATACCTCTCTGTTGAATTAAAAAGTACACTTTTTAAGACTTAACAGTTGAAAGCAGTAGTTTATGAAGAATATTATTGTCGTGAAAATATTTTATAATAATAGTTAAATTGAGATTTAAAAACGTGTATTTCTTTTTGTTGCAGAAATTTTAGTTCGGAAAAGCGACCAAGATGAGGAATTCCACACTTTTAAAGTGGGCACAAAACTCAGCTAATAACAAGAATCAGCCCACGAAAAATGGAGGTGAGTTGAGAATTGTCTGTAGAGCCGGGCCTCTTTATTTTCTACTGTTAATTCTTACTTTTGAAAATATTAAATTCCAATTGTATGTTAATTGTTTTCGTTAAAAAAAGAACGTTTGAAAGATGTGAATATATTTTCGAAGGCAAGATATATAAAGAGAAGGAAGGTGCAGGATTTTAAACAAGAGTATGTGACATAACGCGAGTCGGTAGATCGGTCACGTTCCTCTTCCTCCGCTTGCACGTGCAATTAAAGGCAGCTCGCGCTCGTGTACGAGTGTCAAAGTTTATACGCGATGTAATCTCGCCGTGCGAGCGTGTATATAGTATATGCACGCACGCATGTAACGACGTAATGAGGCCCGATTATGCGCGATCTTCGAGCTCGTCAGGAGTACTAAAGAGGTGCAATTTTCGGTTGTTGCAGGCACCGGCAGAAACTGGATACACCCACCGGACGCGCTTCAAAAAGGCCACATCGCTTACCTAGTCAAGGTACGTACAGCTACAGCAATGTGCTGCCATCGCCCGGCGATTCTAGCGTTATATGTTAATCGCTGACTTAGTTTTCATCCGTGTCCATTTTCCAGCGGTGAGCTTGGTGAGAAAATTTTAGAATCGGTTTCAATTGCGACTTTAAAGTCGGTCGGAGACACCTGATTGAGACAAAGTTTAGTGTTTCTAGAAGAAAAACTCTCTATACAAACTATTTTTCACTAATCAGTATGAAAGAAAGATTAGTAAAAAATATCATAGTTATTCCTATTGAAAATACAAAACATGAAACATCCATTAGCGAGTTATCGTGTCAGTCGGTACCGCGAAATAATTAGCGAAAACTAATCAGCTTGTAATCCAGGAGAGGGGAAAAAGAATTGTATAAGACTAGCAAGAGGGAAAGTCGAATTTAATCTCACGGGAAAATCCGCATCGCTGAGATCGCCAAGATAAACATGAACAATGGCTTAGATGATGCGTAAGTCGCGAGAATTCATATAATCGCGCGCTCGTATACCAACCGTGACTCTGGTACCGACTGCTATAGAATTTGTCTTTGTCTCTGTACTTGTGCATCTCCAACTTCTGTGCAGTCTATTTTCCACTTTTAAATTCATTTCTTTTTTCTCTTGGCTATTTTCCTTTCTCTTATGCCTTCACTCATTGTTTTTTTATTTCTCTATTTTATCTTTCAATTTTTCAGTCTTCTAATCAAACAACAACTAATGTTTTAATTTTGCTGTGAACGTATGCTTCGATAATGAATTAATTTGAAGATGAAAATAGCCATCTTCCAGAGGCCGGAAAAAGTTAAGGGGAAACAAAAACTTAAATTTTAAATAATCATTATTTCATATTATACTACAAAGATCAAATTGAAAATTTCAATACAATTTATCTAGAAATAAGTAGTTTTGGGAAAATTCTAACATAATATAGTGGCAATATTAAAAACAAACTTTCATAACCGAACACATTTACACAATATTTAAATATTTTCACTCTTTTCTTTTACGTATTCTTTTTACCATTGGGAAAATAATAAAGCAAGCTACCGCCATATTTAGCCATACCTCTCAAACAAACAACAAAATTGCATTTTGCTTCATTGTTAGAAATTACTAGAGGGTATAAGTAGATGAGAAATATTCCTGGGAAAGTTTCTCAAGCATTACACGCATATATGACTTTTTTATGAATATGCTGCGGTCAAAAAACTCTAGACAGCTTGATAACATGCGAATATTTTATAATAATGTATTTGGCAGTTGGCTGTCTAGTGTAAATTAGTTGTTGATGATGTATCTATTGTAAAGAAAACATTCCTTAAGAGCAGCAACGAGACGTATTCGCATAAGCAAAATAAAATGCTTTTTACTCTCGAGAAAGTATTATAGATAAAACTGCAATATGCCAACTATTAAGTATTTAATTTTTATGATACACAAGGAATCAATTATACTTGATTGTTGGAATTTTTTGAGTATAATATAAAATGTTATTTTTAGATGCATTCGAATCGTGTTATGTAAAAATCATTATACGTGCCATTTTTTAAATGATTATAACAGTGACGTTACCTAAAATCTCGGACATGTTATCATTATCAGAACTAAATATTGTGAGAAAAAATTTAAACTTTGTCGTTAAGAAATCGAGTATAACAGAACACTGTTTAAAAACAGTTAAAGTTGATGACATTTTTCTCTACTCGTACATTTTATTTCTTTTTTACCTATTTTATTCTCTCTCTCTCTCTCTACTAATGCTAAGTTATGCACACGCTATCAAAGGTCAAGGAGTCGCGCTTAGCCGGTGAATAACTATGTATAAATTTGCTCGTTTTATGCAGTGCGGTGCGTCGACGTTATTAATCGCCAAAGCCGCCAGTCTACATAATATAGTCTCTAACCCAGCCACGAAGATACATTAGATTGTCCTGGCACACGCGAAGATCGTGGTTGCAATGGCTTACTTCGCCTGCAATTAACAGCGCAGTCGTATGCACACGTAACGATCGTGCGAGCGATGCTGCTTTAGACTTGGGAAATTAATTGATCTTTGAAATAAAAAACGTACAAAGTTGATTGGTGTCAAGTAACTGTTTAATTTTACAGCTTTCATGTACACAAAACAAATAAATAAACGTTTACTTACATCATCTTTTAAGACATGTCATCAACATTCTGTAGATATTTACTCGATCTATAAGCTTCAAATGGTGTTTTTCTGTTTACTGTAAGATTTTATTCTTGTTTAAATAGTATTTTTCATTAGGATTCCTATTTCAGTATATTTTCCATTCTGCAATTATTTCGATTGTCGTCCTTGTTATACGCAGTAGGTGTAAATAATTCCATTACTTTTCACTTCTTTGAAATGGTTCTCAAGCTGACTATGCATATTTGAAGCTATTTGATGATTTGATTATATAATAACTTTGTCTACCTATAAATAAATCAGTAAGGCACTCATTGCGGATCATTGAAAGAAGAAACTACACTACATTAAAATTGCTTGACAATACAAATAGCCACGAAATCAGGGACCATTTAGACTGTTTATCATTCTGATTATCAATCAGCGAAACTTGTTGATAAAAAAGGTGTCCCTTCGGGCCGTCAAGAGCAGTTTCTCTTCACACGCTCGCGCGCACGCGCAGGCGAAATCGACACGTAGGTATATCATAATTTGAGTCGTGCCTGCGCGCACAATGGGCGAACTCTAGGTACACAGCACGTATGTGTACACACGCACACAGCGTACATGCGAAATAGAAAGTAAGAGCGCGGGCGGGCGCGCACATAGCGGTACTTTCGGTCCTTTCGTCACGACTCTAATTGCTTTTCCCGCCCAGCGCGCGTGCAGCCCGTTTTTCCGCGCTTATATATTATAGTCGCTGTACATTACACGCCCTTAGTCCGAAACGCGCTTTTTTACTATTCACTCGGTGTGTCCGACTTTTACGAGTATAATTCCAGCGGGCTGCTCCTGCGCGCGGAACGTTTAAGCGATAGTCACTATGAAAGTCGCCCGCGCGCGAAAGTTTATTTGTTTTATTGTCGCGGGCTCTATTTTAAGATTTTTTTTTCTTTCTTATTAGATCGCGCGGCACGTAAAAACAATAGCCCGTCAAATAAAAACGAACGGGACTTTGATAGATTTTTGTTAACATAAGCACGCTTGAATCATTTTGGTAGTAAACGTTACTCGCGCACACGACAAAAAGACAAAGTTATTAGAGAAAGCTGAGAAAAACACGTTTAAAGTTGAATAATAATAAGGCATAGCAGATCTTGGCTCGCCAAGCTTTTACAGGCGCGTGCACGCCTGCAGTAGGTATATAATGAGTTTACCACTTTCCTTGAGCGTAAAATAGCACGCAAAATTTGAAAAGATGTATAATTTATTGGAAAAGTAAACAATGTTTCTCGCATTACAATATCTCTTCTGTAACGTACGGCAAGTTTACTCACGCGGCAAGTTTATCGATTCAATAAACTCGGAAGGATTATCACTCGAAGTTTGTCATATTACATTATTGCGGCTGATTGTGCAACGTTGCAGGCCGCGATCCCATTAGATATCGGAGGAAAGGCAAGTTGCGCAATTATTCCCCGTCGAAGAGTTCTGCGAAGCGATCGCGCGCGGCACACGCGAGTGTAGCTCTCAAATTGACACGTCAAATGGCTTTTATGCATTCCCTCGTAAACATAGGCATGTAAAGAAACAGGTCGCCCGCCGCGGCAGGAGATCGTGCATCCGATGTCGCAAAGCGGCATTTCGATCCGCAAGCGATTCTTCGACGAGACGCACGCGATCCGCTTCGTCGCAGCCGCCAAGTCCTTCTACGATTAAAACCTACTGGCTTACTTCCCTCGAAAACCTTTCCCACACAACTGCGTAAAGCTACTGCTTTCGTGCATGCGCTTCTTCTTTTTCTTTTCATTCTCGTCACGCATGTATGTCAAAAACTTGACAATTGCATACAATTTGGAGAGAATTTTCATTGCGAAATTGCTTAATAATTATACATTAAAAGTGATTTTTATGCTTTATTTATAACGGCTGGTATTTTCTTCAAAAGATCATCGCTCGAATGGAAAGTTATTACAAATTTTATGACTTTCACTGGTACATTATTATATCGGTATAAAATAATTATTGCTACTTATTCTTAAGTTTCGTGCCCATTTAAATCAGACTAAAATAATAAAAATATTATATAGTCAATATAATCATTGGAGACGTAAGTTTTTATATCTTTTTTTCTGCACTTTCTTTCGCATCACGTAGCATCGCTATATATGGTAATAAATACGAAAGTTCGTCGAACTCCAAAAATTTGCAGCTCACGTACTTTCGTTGAGAAGAGTGAACGGTACATTCCAAACGAGGCTAAAATTCGTCCTATTGTAGACTTTAATTTTATTTTTTAATGAAATCAATTGTTCAGTAAGTTTCTGCTGCAAAAATATATATACCGACTCTTTCATCTAAAAAATATACAATAAATTATGCAAGTGAAATTAATTTTTAGAAAAATCACAGGAAACAATGATTTATTTGAAAAGAAATAATTTTTCACCTTAATAATAAGTGCGCAGGAATCGATAAGTTCCGGCAAAGTCGATAGCTGCGCAGCCCCATATACGTATTAAAACCAATGAAATTCCCGGTGGCTCAAATGCTGACAATCGCCGTCAACGTACAACGAAGTAGATTCGTGGAAAATGAAGTGGACGTCGCCATTGTCCACAATACAAGCGCTCGGTACACACACTCACAGCCCGGCCAGCAATTAAGAGATGAATTCCGAGAAGCGTAAGCGCATCGATGGCTAAACACATAAGCGCACTCACGGGATTCCTTGGCTCGATATATTCTATGTATAACTCGCCGCTAATTGGCCGTCCCATTCGCGCGAAGACAAGACAATTAAGAGTCATAATTATGGATGAAATATAATTAGCCTAGTAGGAGAAGTGCAGTGTGTATACGACAGAGCGCGCGGTAAGTATAGGAGAATGCGTTGAGCGAGGCTGCGCAAACACGCGAGTTGCGTGCACTTGCTGCCTCCCATCGTGTGTGCATCCGCGCGACGTTATCGAAGGCGCGAGCAGTGAAAGTTACGCTCGATTGCGCTCACTCCGTTCTACATACCAAAGAGCGAACATAGACCTTTTAAATTGTACACTATTGGACTTTTGTTTTTGTTGTCTATCTATTATGTCTCATCTTCAATGTTTAATCTCACAATATACGTTCTGATTAGCAAAAGCCCCGATCTGTGATATGCATCACACAACCGAAATCACAATAAATTCGACGAAGTACGACGTTTTATCGAAGGAAAAAATATGTTTTACTATAACTATGTGCTTTTACTTTGCAGTATCTTGGCAGTACCGAAGTGGATCAGCCGAAGGGTATTGAAGTCGTTAAGGATGCAATCTGTAAACTTAAGTTCAACCAACAAATCAAGAAGAGCGAGGGAACGAAGACGCCGAAGGTTGAGCTTACTATCAGCATTGACGGCGTCGCCATTCAAGAACCAAAAACTAAAACATCGCCAAAGGTAGAATAAATAATAAATTTCCGTTTGAAAAGTGCAAGCGCAATAAAATCAATGAGTTAAAGTAGGACGAGCTTGTTTGTAAACGGTTTGTTTGTTTGGAGTAGCTTAATATATAAGGCAACTGTCGTGAATTTCAGCGAATCATGCACCAGTACCCGCTGCACCGGATCTCCTACTGCGCGGACGACAAGGGCGAGAAGAAGTTCTTCAGCTTCATAGCCAAAGAGGAGGACGCCGAGCGGCACACGTGCTTCGTCTTCGTCAGCGACAAGCTCGCCGAGGAGATCACGCTGACGATCGGCCAGGCGTTCGACCTCGCCTACAGGCGCTTCCTCGACACCTCCGGCAAGGACCTCGAGGCCCAGAGGCGCGCCATGGTCCTCCAGCAGAAGATCAAGCGGCTCGAGCACGAGAACAACGTCTACCGGCAGCGCCTCCAGGACGTCGCCAGCATCAAGGGCACGGTCAGTCATTTACACTCTCTCTTGTACCCACACGCGTCTTCTCAAAATAACGAAATCAACCACCTCTTCCAGAGCGACATAAGCGCATATCTCGCGCAGCACGACATACCCGACATTCTGCATGTCCCCGAGAGCTCGCCATCTTCGCCAGCAATGCCGGCTACAAAGGAGAGCATTCCCCGAGTCAACGGGAGCGCAGGAAAATTGTTCATTAACTCCAGCGCAGATACTAACGGGAACGCTGCAAATGGAGCACAGCAGCCACCTCCAGTCCCGCCCAGGAGCTTCGAGAAATCCTTCGACGACAATTTCATGGGGTATGTTTCATCAACATTTACAAACTAGATGTACGATACTGTTCAGCTTCATACGACAACATGTCCTTTCTAGAAACGACTCCTCGGCATCATCACAAAATTCATCTAGTGGATCTAAATCCGAAGGCCTCTTGATAGACGAGCTCGATGAAGAGGACTTTAATCCACGAGCTTTCGAGACTTCCTCCAATGGAATCACAAACCATTTAGCAAATAATAATTCATCTAATGGACAGATCACTGCTGGAGCGATCTTTACGCAAACGAATGGAATCAACTCTCCTCCGCTGCGTGAGTATCGTTTTTGCACGATGGAAAACTCACTTTTCTGCTTATAGATACTACTCGTAGGATAAATTATTTATCACGTGGCTGACCATTTTCATCAGTTTCAAAATATCAAATAGACTGTTTCAAATGCAGTCTATTTTTCATTACAATAGATATGAAGAAAATATTAAAAATAGCGCTTTACTTATGTTTATCTTATTTTTTTTATGTATATTATATTATATCATGTTTATTTTACAGTAGCTCCTCCACCAAAGGCTAAGGATTCAAGAAGGCAAAATGGGGCAAAAGAAGACTTGTTTGGTAGCGTACCTTTCAATCCAGCGCCGAATTTCAACAAGAATGATTTCAAAGACCCTTTTGAAATGGGCGAATTTGGAGCATCAACCGCTCATTCGTCACCCACACATCAAGAACTTGAAAATGCCATTGGTCTATTAGACAAACGATTACTAGAAATGAAGGTAAGAACGGAAACGAAAATTCCTAATTTACTTACATTAATTTATATTAAATTTTAAATTAGAAAGATATTATGAGTGCCTTTTTTGCATTAGGATTTCATGTCTCAAACAAGTTTTATAACTTTGATACAATTTTGCAGGATGGTTTCAGCCGAGGTTTGTCGATCGGAACAGATGACTTTTCCCTAGAGAGCCTGGATCCATTGCGGAATTAATCAATAGGAATCACGTAGCAGTGGATTAAACGGAAGGCTAAATATGCAATGTGATAAGTGAGAGAAAGAGAGCGAGAGAAAGAGAGAACGAGAGAAAGAGAGAGAGAGAGAGCGAGCGAACATGAGTAGCGGAGCTTGGGCTTTCCAGACCACAGCAGTTCGGATCGGGGAGGATGCGAGCGTCAAATCGACCAATTGGATGATGGATCGCGCGTGTGAAACCAAAATTAGTCAATGTATCTTTATAACCCTAAACTTATATTTATAATTGTGGAACAGTCCGATATTTATAATGCAAACGTCATACACGTGCTTATTGTTTCCGCATCGAAAATTAAATTTTGATCAATCAAACCTAATTTAGCTTTTGCTAACATTGTAAATAAAGTTAGTCTAAAATAATTATATTAAAGAATCTTGAATGATATTAGAGAAGTATAAAATTGATTTATATTTTTAGTTACTTTTATTTAGCTATATAAAATAAGATAGAATGCAAATAAGGTTTGATTGATCTGTTCAGCATATATATATATGTGTGTAAAAAATGTGAATTAATGGTTAATTTAAATAAATTCGCGAATGGTAACGAATAATAGCTCTTACATTGATTCCTTTGTCAATTCGTTATCGTTGCAGTCAGCCAGTTTTAGCTTAGTCGTTTCGTCAGGCAAGTCAGTAGTGCCCATGCCTTATCCGACTAACACAATACAAGTTTTTTTTCTGTTACGTTCCGCATCTTCTTGGGCCGACATTGCATCTGGAAGCGTAATTAGGATATTCAGATTATATTGTAAGAAGAGATTTATAATATATTATATTAAGCTAAGAAATCCATTAGGATGAATGTTGTCTATGCAAAAGACCTACGCGACCGCAGGCTGTGCGCGTTTCTTACGAATAAGAGATAAGCAACTAAACTCCTTTTAGTGCCTTATCACAGAAAAACTACATCATGCTGATTTAAAGTACATTTCCCATTAATTTCTATCGTATTATTTTAAACTGCTAGAGTCGAGGTACAACAATAGTTTAACTAAATTATTCTATTAATATCTTCTTTACAGCACATTTATTTATTACAATTTTCTACAAATTTCTCGAACCCATATCTACTTTGAGTTTATTAAATATCATATTATTAGTACGAGATAAATAATGGGGAATTATACTTTTTTGCAGTTATTATTGTATAATTTTGCTACAACTACATAACAATGTCAAACTCTCTTGAAACAATATTTCCGTATTATTTTACAAGGTAATAAACCACAGCATAAGGTAGCTATAGCTTTTGAATATGTATGATGGTAATGCAAAAGTCGCGCATTACTTAGACGAAATTTCTGGTATTCCGGTTTACGTACAGCTTAGAAAATTGTAAATGAATCTCAAAATTTGTTTTGTTTTATAAAAATGATTTTAAAAAATGTAGGTTTTAAATTATTAAATTTATAAATATACTTGTGTATAATGTAAGTGTATGTATATGAGTACGCGGATATAGTTAAGATTAACTTTTACATGATTTCACAAAATACAAGACACTGCGTCTCTAATATACTGCTGTAATGCAAAAAGTAATTGTGTACATATTAAATATCATGTTTGTTGCTATATTATTTAAGTATTATGTATTCGTAATGAAATATACAGTATAATTATTTAATCAATTTGTCTGTTTCTTGTATATCTATTTTTCCCTAATAAAATAAAAGAACCGTTTAGAGAAGAATAGCATACTTAAATTCCAAAATGATCGGTGATGTGAGCATAGTCCGGCCGTTCAATTTGAAATATAGATTCGATCATATAAGTCTGTAGAACTAGAATATCGAAGTGAACATTGTCCAACTAAGGGTCTGAATTTCCAATTTGTCGAGATATCTGGTACATTACTTTACTCTCAACTTAAAATAGAACTTATACTAAAATCTTCATTAGAATTATTATTCATAAGAATTTAATAGTTTTACCTATATGCAATTACTTTATAATTTTTTATTTTTATTTTATTTGATTTATAAATATTTTTTACATTACGTATATTATATACGAAAATATAATATTACAAAAATAAATTTGTTGTTATTAATTTCATTGGACTGCATGTACTGTTAACAAAAAATACTTATTATATACTTTAAAAAAAATATTGTATAAGTATTCCCGTATAAATGAGAAAAAAAAAATTTTATGTAAATACTTCGAAAAATTATCGCATGGAACCAATGACAGTAACGTACGAGACAGATTTTTTAAATACCTGTAAATGAAACCATTAACATTATTATATTAGTAATAATTGATATTTGAAACAAAATATCTGTACATGTAATATTTAATACATACAAATGCAAAGCTTTCCAAATCTAAAACAACTAGCTTATTTGCTGTGAAAGTGCATGGCACTGTACTGCGTAGCATAACAATTCTTAAAAGTTGTTTTGTCTTCGATGAAGAATTAAACCAATTACAATGGAAACTGCAAATCATAGAAATAAATATTCAGATATAAAAAGTTTTTTAAAACAAGAATGCAGCCTTATTCAATAAAATTATTTTTCCCTCACTCGTATCAAAATATACAGTGACACTTCGTTATAATTAACCCATAGAGTATCATAAAATAATGCTCGATATACGTGATAAATATGATTCTCGCATTAGTATCGAAGTGTACTATTGTAAATTAAATTATTTAAGAGAGTACTGTCGGTACGTTGCTACTCAAGGGAGAAATTTCTCACATTTGACTAGCGCGGTATTAAAAAAAAAAAAAAAAACAACTTTCTTGCAAAAACAAGAATATTTAGTGTTCCAGGTACCAGGTATCTCGCGTAAAAATTTTAAGTATAGCTAATGTATTGCTAGGACCATGGACGAAATATGGCTCATAGATGAGCCATTGTATTAGTTTTATATGGGATAAATATCGACACTGTGCTAGTGTATAACACATTTCACAATACATTGCTTGAGGTGCAGCCCATGTATTGGACATGTGGTACTTTTGCGGACTTCCATATCGTAGTTCCCGAATAAGAAGGTGCCAACTCAGCGGCCGGTTCGACAAGGGGACAACTCAGCGGCCACTTCGGAGGGTGCCAATTCAGCGGCCGGTTTGACAAGCTCTAATATCGACTTGTCGAACCGGCCGCTGGGCTGCAGGCACCTTCTTATTCGGGAACGACGATATGTAGTTCGAAAGCCGCAACTAGGCAGCGTTCACCTGGTGGCGTACACGTGGGTAAATAGGAACCGTGCGGGTATATACAGTGTTTCGCTTATATGTTGTACATAAAATTTTTGTGTATTGGACAAGTGCTGCTTTCAGTTTCTGAAAACAACGTTTGGGTACAACTGAAAGTAATGTATTAGTGAAATATGTACGATAGCACAGTATATTTGTCATATAAAGCCAATTCAGTGATTCATATTTCGTCCATGGCCCTAGCAATACATTAGCTATACTTAAAAATTTTACGCGGGATCACAGTTGCTTCCAAATGTTATGTAGACCATTTTGACTGCGTTCAGTGATAATATATTTAGAGCAAGCCATTTTTTTTATTTGATTCAGATATATGTTCAAATTCTTTCTCGCCAAGGACCAAGGGTTATCACTCGCAATTATGATATGACAGTGTCATATCAGACATTATGTATATATCTCTCATAGATAGATCGTACAAAGAATAAAGGTTCTAGTACAGTTTCGTAGAAAGAACCCCTTTAGTTATTTCTTCATATTCGCTCTTGCAATCTTGAATTTGAACTTTTCGTTGTCTATCTGAGTGATAACTTATTATCAGCTTTAGAGCACTGCCTAGTATTCCATGCCTTTCAAGCTTGTCTATAAGAATTTTGTGATTTCCTGTGTCAAAAACATTGTCTACATATCTATGAAAGCCGCAATTATTACCTTACTTTAGTATGTAACATTAAGGAGATGGTTCAAAGCATCAGTAGTTATTCTATTTTTAACAAATCCGAATTGCTTTTCTAAATTAATATAACATTTCTTCAAAAAGTCGTTGAGTGGGTATTGTAAATTATTTTTTCAAGAATTTTAGCAATATTGGATATACGTAAGGGAGATAGGGCTGTAATTTGAGATATAGGATCTATCCCCGATTTTGTAAATATAGACAACTTCAGCATTTTTTAAGTGCATTAGGTCAAGTGGATTTTTCTATGCACGTATTAAAAATATGTTCAAAGGTAAACCAATAAATGCTGAAATTATTATTAATAATATTATACAGTAATAATTTTTTATAGTTGGACTGTAATCGCCAGTCAAGGTTTGGATTTTCTGATAAAATTAAGTTGCTCCGTGCATCGTCTAGTATTGATATGAAACGTACTATTAGAACAATAAGAACACTTATGAATATCAATGGAAAGTAAATCCAAGTTTCAACTGCACCACTGTTGCAGGTTGGTCGCTTGGGTGCACTTGTAACGCATCAGCATCCTGGCTCCCGAAAGTGAAATCACCCCACCAGATGTCTAACAAAATAGTCAAACGCAACCAATTTACTCTAATTTTATTGCCAAAAGTGTAATTTTGGTGTATATTTAGACGGAATGGAATAATTTACAGATATTAAAAATGTTATTAAGGTTTGAAAAAATTTAGTTGACAGAGTCTCTATATATATATATGGTAAACAAAAATATCGCAAAGATCACCAGAGAGAAGGATCATCAAAGTCTTATGTGAATGAAAAAGATGTAACACTGGTAGCCAAAACACTATTAGTAACGTACGATGATACCATCTAAGGACGTAGCGTGGAACAGACTTCGTTTTATGTTTCACGTGGAAACAAACTAAGCGCATATTTTGTGGACTTGTCCGAATGTCAGCAAGTGCACTGACGGCAATTTAGAAGAATTTTCTAAAGGCACATTCCCAGGTGAAAAGAAGACAATGAACTTCTTGGGAATCATCTATCTAGAAAATTCCATAAGTACAAGCTAAATAGCGAATTTCAATATACAAAAACCATCACAAATCGATACCTCAAACTCTAAACAAGCAGTGAAGGATCATCCAAAACTACTGCTAATAAATTAGAAGACAACTTACAAACAATGCAGGTGGATGAAGAAGCCAATCGGCAGTAACTAAGGCATGCCCAAACATCGCGAATATTACACTTCTATAGTTAAGGGGATTCCATTGTCGTACCATTACCGACCGAGCTATTGACACAGTTTAAAGCTTATTAAAAATAAAATAAGTAGAATCACAAAAACTCAAGAGCACATTGCCCTGTGGTTTTGAACGTTCTATCATCCAGTAAAAGTTTGAAGTCAAAATATCAAGATTTGCGAAAACTTTGAACGAAACAGAATTTTGTTTTGTTCAAAGTTTTTAAAGTTTTTGCAAAAACCACTTGATATTTGGACTTCAAACTTTTATTGGATGATAGAACGTTCAAAACTACAGAGCAATGTGCTCTTGGGTTTTTGTAATTCTACGTATTTTATTTTTAATAAGCTTTAAACTGTGTCAATTGTTCGGTCGGTAATGGTACGACAATGGAATCCCCTTAATGAACGTATTAGAAAAGTTAATTATTAATTACAATGCGTGATCCTAAAGAGAAAGATATGACTACCTGTATAACGGCTGGTAAATATAAGTATATTTACAAAGTAATTTAAGGGAGTACTATCGGTTTTGAATTCGTATTCGGAAAATTAGGATATTTGGTATACTAGTATGTTTTGACCTCAAACTGACTCATACAAATTTTTGGAAAGCTGAACTAACCCAAAAAAAAGTTATTAATACTTTTATGTTTACGCTTTTAACACGTAGTCTTATGGGAAATTACATTTACAACTGTTTCAATCAAGATATTGGTATAAATGGCTATTCAGATTTTAATGAATCCTTGAGAAATGTATAATTTACTATCCCGTGATTTAATATTCACGCTCACGCGATGATTACACACCCTATTTGGCAACATTGCAAAGAGGTTAACAGGTTAGGAACGACCAAAACATGCATTTGACTCACGGCGTACCGATAGTACTACCTTAAGCAAGCCAGAAAAGCGGATGGCAGGTCGGCGACATACAGACTCCTCTTCCCGTAATCACTGACGCCTCCTTACACGCTCGAAAGCCAACGCTTACGCGCCACCTTTCCATTCCTCTTCAGCTCGACATATTTTTTTTATCAGTGCGCGCTGCTGTTACGGCAATTGCTGTAATCGCCAGACGGAGAATCGCGCACTTCAAATCCTCCGAAATAGTTTATTTACCCACTTAGACTGTTCCCTCGCTGCAGCTGTCCACTAGTGCTTCTCCATTCGAAAAATATATCAAACATGCATTATTCTGAGTGGAGCAGAAAAGTAAAGAAAAAACGCAGCTGTTGCCATTGTTAAGCAATATAAAAGAGCGCCGCTGGGAGAAGACTGGAATATCCGTTATGACAGTCCGTATCGTCGCAGCTCACGTAAAATACAGGTATGCACAGCCTGTTGGCATATAGAAAATCTCATTATATTGTTCACTGCGAAGAAGAAAAATGGAGCTCGTGCGAAAGACTCATGTTGAGGGTCGTCATTCATTTGAATTGGCAAAAAAATGAATTCAACCAAAATGACAGCACTATGTCGGTGGCGGCGATTGTGTCGTATAAAAATGATGAACAAAGTCAATTGCAGGAATATTGCAGCGCATATATGTGAACTGCCAGTGGCATTGACGCCCACTTATTATCGTTGTTTTGCTCGCTCGCGCGCAGACGACAAATTTATCCTCGACGCTCTCCTTCGAGCCGCACTTGGCGGTTGTAAGGGGGGAAGCATGTGCCGCTCGCAGTTATGATCGAGCACGTAGCTAATTAAAATTCATTTAGGCCGCTAACGGAATCCAGGCGAGCGAGCGGTTCTCCTCTCACCAGTCGGCACATTGGATTATCCGAACGATTATCTAGCACGCGCAAAGGACATGAGAGTGATCCCCGACTTAGCATAATCCAGCCACGAAATCGACTTTGTTATCGATTGATATTTTTCTTCCTCATTCTCGCTTGAGCTCGCTCCTATATCGGCCTTCCCCTTTAACAAAGGGGACTAGGCAAAGTTCTGATACAAAAAATAAAAAATTATTAAAAACTGTAAAGTTACATGCAATTGTTTCTATCAGATTTTCAATTTACATATAAACAATTGCATGTAACTTTGCAGTTTTTAATAATTTTTAATTTTTTGTATCAGAACCTTCCCCTGAAATTAAGCAAGGAACGAAATGGCCGTTTCGAAATCAAAATTGGTTAAAAGGTAAAAAATATTGTTAACTTTTAAAAATTGTTTTCAAGCGACGGTAACTAGTTTTTACAATAATTAAATTTCGTTAAAAAAAATTTTGTTCATCATTTCAAGACTCCTTCTTTCAATGTATATTGTTACTTTTATCATGCAATGCGTAAAAATTATTATAAAAAATTCTTCAAATTACCTCCGCCTACAACCATTGAACATCCTTAAGTAGCCTGGGCGAAATGAAAACACTTTTGATTAAGTAGGTTCATCCGGTCAAGGAATAACAGATAGATTTAAAGAAAATTCAATATATTAAGTAATCTATGTATAAAGATACCTTATGCGAAATTTCAAGTTATTTCATCACTTTGGCGACGAAATATCAATAAAAAAAGATTTGACAATTTAACATACGGTCTTATGGGGAATAGAATTCTATTGAGAATTTCATAATGATTTTACAGATAGTTTTGAAAAAAGTAAATGGTTTATAATAAAAGAAAATCTCACAGAAAATTACGTTATAATTTCAAGTCGATTCACCGCTAACAAGACCAGGAGTCAATAAATGTTTCCTAAAAAAACATCGTTTATGGTTAGGTTATCACATGCTACCCCTGATATCACGCCGTTAGACAGCGCTAGTCAAAAGAGCGCTTCGCTCGACTTGTACTTGAATCACTACGTACCAGATGAACCTCCTTAAGGTGGTTTCACCGCGTGAATTGGGATGATTAATAATATTTTTTTACAATTTTTTTTTCACATGGTATAATGTAAAAAACGAAATCACATAATAATATGATTCATAAAGTAATAACAAAATTTTTTTTCAACGAAATTTCAATATTGCAAAAGCAGATATCGACAATTAAAAAAAGTTCAATTATTAAGGCGATGTGAACATCAAAATCAACCCATTTTCAATATTTAATTAATAAACATTCGAACGTTTATTTGGAAAAACAATTCTTTCAGGCGCTCCGTGTATGTAAATGCTATACTCAGATTTTTTTGTGCGATTCTATCAGCATTTCCATGAGATACGCTCTTTTTAAAACTGGCAAAATTCGAAGTATGCAGATCCCTACTTATCGAAATTGTGGCTTTTATTTAATTAAATAAATTCTGAGTAGATTTTTGGAAAAACAGCTCTTTCAGGGTTCCGTATATGTAAATACCATACTCAAATTTTTTTATTTAGTAATTCTATTGTTATTAGCAAAAGATATATACATTCTAAAATTTGTCGGTAACTACACATTACCTTAATGATATCTTTTTTGTTTTTGATCCGATTCAAAATCGAAAGGGCTCATTTTGTCCCTTGTGCAATTTCATAGAGAGTAAACGATATCAAAAATGAAAAATTTTCAAAATCTGCAAAGATACACCTACTTGTTTATAAATTCGTGTATGCGTTTTAGACAGTTGAGTTAAACAAATAGTTGTATCTTTGCAGGTTTTGAAAAATTTTCAATTTTGATATCGTTTACTCTCTATGAAATTGCATAAGGAACCAAATGAGCCCTTTTGATTTTGAATCGGATCAAAAACAAAAAAGATTATCATTAATAATTGAACTTTCTTTAATTGTCGATATCTGTTTTTGCAATATTAAAATTGTGTTGAAAAAAACATTTTTTGTTAGTTTAGGAATCATATTATTATGTGATATCGTTTTTTACATTATACCATGTGAACAAACGATTGTAAAAAAATGTTATTTATCATCCCAATTGACGCGGTGAAGCCACCTTAACAGAAAAAAAACCGCTGCCAATTCATTGGCCCGTAGCTTCCTCAAAATTAATTTGCTGATACCTTTAATTAATTTTTAATAACAAAATTTATAAGTTTTATAACTATTTATGACACAATTATATTAAATTCATTTATGAAAATTTAGAAGTATTTATTTTTAAATTTCTTTATATATCTATTGATTTAGATCAACACGCAAGAATCCCCTAGGTTCAACGTAACATACACATATATAACATATCGACGGCTGAGAGGAAGAAAGCGCTATCTCGGCGTGAGCAGCGAAGAGGGGCTATCTCGGCACGAGCATCAAGAAGGCGCTATCTCGACGCAAGCAGCGAAGAAGGCGCTATCTCGGCGCGAGCTCCGAAAAAATTGATATCTCGACAGCAGATAGCGCCTTCTTCAAAGCTCGCGCCGAGATAGCCCCCACTTCGCTGCTCGCGCCGAGATAACATATCGCTGGTGATTATGAAAAAAAAACCCATAAAAAACAGCTATGAAGGAAAACCTTTTTCGGTAAGCGCCGTGACAAAAAAAACTCGATCATTAAAACGCTGTGAAGAAAAACCCATTTCGGAACACGCCGTGAAAAAAACTCGTTCATTAGAACGTTGTGAAAAAGAATCCATTTCGGTAAATGCCGTGAAAAAAAAGCTTATTCGTGAAAACGCTGTGAAAAAAATGAATAATAATTAATTAAGCCTTTCTCAGGTATTTCCATGCATTTGAGCTTCAAATTAATTAAATCTCTGGGCACCTAGGGGATTTTTCTACCCGCTCAGCTTACTTCCTCGCGAATTTTAGTGTAACTAGGAGGTTTTTCGACTCGCTGAGCACGTTTTTGTGGACTATTTCGGTACACCTAGAAACGTTGATGACCAGGAGATGATTTCGTCTTCAACCATAGTTTAAAGCGCGGTTTTGACTGAACCTGGGGGTTTTTCGACCCGCTGAGAATGTTTTTGAGGGCTGTTTCGGTAGACAATGATACGCTCATGCCCAGGAAATACTTCCTCGCGGATTTAAGTGTCCCTGGTGGTTTTTCGAGCAGCTAAGCACGTTTTTGAGGACTATTTCGCTGAATCTCGACACGTTGTTGCTCAGGAGATGATTGCATCGCAAATCATAGTTTGTAGCTTGAATTTGTGTGTACCTGAGGGTTTTTCGACGCTCTCAGCACGTTTTTGAGGACTATTTCGGTGCACCTCGATACGCTGATACCCAGGAGACGATTTCGTCGCAAATCATAGTTTGTACCTCGAATTTCAGTCTACCTGGAGGTTTCTCGACCTGCTGAGTACGTTTTTGATGACTATTTCGCGACAACTCAACACGTTGATGCTCAGGAGATTTTTTCGTCGCAAATCCTAGTTTATAGCGCTGTTTTTACTGTACCTGGGGGTTTTTCGGCCCGCTGAGCACGTTTTTGAAGACTGTTTCGGTGAACAGCGACACGCTAATGCCCAGGAAACAATTTACTCGCGGATTTGAGTGTACTTGGTGGGTTTTTCGACTCGCTGAGCATGTTTGTGGGGAACTATGTCGGCGCACTTCGACACGCTGATGCTGAGGAGACGGTTTTGAAGCAAATAATAGACTGTAGCACGAATTTGAGTGTACCTGGGCGTTTCTCAACCTGCTGAGTACGTTTTTGAGGACTATTTCGGTGCATCTCAACATGTTTATACCCAGGAGTCGATTTCGTCGCAAATCATAGATTGTAGCACGATTTTGATTGGACCTGGAGTTTTGCCGACCCACCAAGCACGTATTTGAGTGCACGACGACACGTCGATGCTTAGGAGATGATTTCGTTGCAGATAATAGCCTCTAGCGAAAATTTGAGTACCTGGGAGGTTTATCGACTCGCCGAGCACGTTTTGGAGGAATATTTCGTTGTACCTCGACACACTGAAACCCATGAGACGATTCCGCCGCAAACCATAGTTAATCGCACGAATTCCTGTCTGGGGAGTTTTTTGACACGCTGAGAACGTTTTTGAGGACTGTTTTGGTGGATGGCGACACGCTGATGTCCATATGATGCCCAGACGATTTACTCGCTAATTTGCATATACCTACGGCACAGAAAGAAGGATTCCCAAGAAAACTACGTTCTAAAAAATTGTTCCCTTCGTTGCCCAGAGCCTAGCCCCTTTAATCGGAGGCTATTCGGTGAGTTGACTTGTTACGCGCCGCGTGTCGTTTCTCTGGTCCGTTCCCACCAAGCCGTAGAGAACGGTAGTGAGAATCCAATTGCATCTCACTGACGGCCCGTAGAGAAACAGCGCGGTGGCGCACTAGCAGTCAATGCGCAGCCAGTACCTCTCGCTAGCCACAGCCGTGCCACGGGATTCCAATTGACAGGCACTGCCTAACCAAGGGAAGGTTATTCGGGAACCTGGTTTTCTTGATATCTTTTCGTGCAGTAGGTACACTCAATTTCGGAGTAAACCGTCACCTCGGCATCAGCGTGTCACCGTACACCGAAATAATCCTTAAAAACATGCTCAGCGGGTGGAAAACCATCCTAGGTACACTCAAACTTGCGCTATCGGCTATGATTTGCGATGAAATGGTTTCCTAGGCATGAACGTGTCGAGGTACACCGAAATAGTTCTCGATAACGTGCTAGCGGTCGAAGAACCCCCAGGTTCACTCAAATTCGCGAGGAAGCTATCGCTTGGACATCAGCGTATCGCCGTACACCGAATAGTCCTCAAAAACCTACTCAGCGGGTCCAAAAAAACCCTACACTAAAATTCCAAAACAAGTTATTTTCTGGGCATCAGCGTGTCGCTGTCCACCGAAACAGTCTGGAAAAACGTGTTCAGCGAGTCGAAAAGCACCCAGATACAGTCAAAGCCGCGTTACAAACGATGATTTGAGACAAAATCGTCAGCGGGGCATCAGCGTATCTCCGTACACCGAAGTAGTCCTCCAAAATGTGCTCAGCGGTTCGAGAAACCTCCCAGGTACACTCAAATCGGCGCTACAAACTACGATTTACTACGAAATCATCTCCTAGACATTAACGTGTCGAGGTGCACTGAAATAGTCCTTAAAAACGTGCTGAGCTGATAGAAGAACCCCGAGGTACAGTAAAACCGCGCTACAAACTATCATTTACGACGAAATCATCTCCTGGGCATCAAAGTCTCGAGGTGCACCGAAATAGTCCACAGAAACGTGCACAGCGAGTCGAAAAACCCTCCAGGTACAAACAAATTCGCGAGGAAGTCTGGGCATAAGCATGTCACCGTACACCGAAATAGTACTCGAAAACATGCTAAGCGGGTAAAAAAAATCCCTAGGTACCCTGAGATTTAATTAAATTAATGCTCAAATGCATGGAAGTACCTGAGAAAGGTTTAATTAATTAAATCATGTTAGATGGGATGAATGACAGCGAAAGTTGTAATGTTGAAAAGATGATCAGAATGGTCCAGCTGTCAAGGTGACCTTCACAGCCGGACCGTTCCGATCATCTTTTCAACATTTAATTAATTAATTATAAAACCGCTTTAATTATTAATTATTATAGAATCAGCTTTAATTTTCACGGCGTTCACCGAAATGGATTTTTTTTCGCATCGTTCTAATGAACGATTTTTTTTTCATGACGTTTTCCGAAACGGGTTTTTCTTCACAGTTTCTCATGGAGAAGGTGATATAATAGCATTTGCTTATATTTAACCGAAGGCCATTAAATAATGCCCACTCAATAATGGAGTCAAGATCCCTTTGCATGGATGAAAAAATAAAAAAATGTTCATCTCTATTCTTATTCTGTTACATAGTATTAACATTACCTCTATATATACATTTTTAATTACTACATAACTCATAATCTGATGAATTTTATGCCTGAGAAGCAGATAGCACTGGGGGAAGGGTTCTTTTCCTAGGAAGAGATCCAGTTCTTCACTAAGGTGCTGGTGTTGAAAACCCGGGGGGTATCGCTCCTACTATAAGGACTCTGGTGGCGATGATGGCAAGATCTCGGCGGTTGATGGTGCCTATCCTGAGGAGGTCATCGGTGGATTTCTTAGACCAAACCCCCCTGCAGGATAAGATCGCCGGGAGATGGAGAATGTTCGTCGCTCCAAGATCCAAGAAGGCCATGGCTCGGATGGTGTTGTTATTGAAGATGGCGCCACATTCTTGAGGAGAGAGCGGAGAAGATGGTCCATAATGATGTTAAAGATGACCGGCGAAAGCAGATCGCCCTGCTTTACTCCTCTCGTGACTCGAAGTGACCATCCGCAGCCTGATAGAGTGGTGGTGCTCCGCTGGTAGTAATCTCGGAGATACGAGATCATCTCAGGGGGGAAGACCGGCTGCTTCTGTGACAGCCAGGAGGGCGATATGGTCGACACTGTCAAATGCCTCGGCATTTTCGAGTGTGGCGATGTACAGTGAGCGAAAACTGATGTACCGAATCCGAAGAATGGCATCGAGAAGAACGGTATTGTCCCTGCAACCGTTGATCCCACCTCGGAAGGCTCGTTGCTGCTCGTCTTGCTGGATGAGTTGGTCTATCCTCTGTGCTAAGACTTTGTGTATAAGTCTGGTGAGTATAGAGTAGACGGAAATTGGTCGAAAATCTCCAGGCAGCTTGGCTTCGCGCTTCTTGGGGATGAATATTGTTCTTGAGACTTCAAGATGTCAGGTAGCTTAACACACCAGAGGATAAGGTTAGATATCCTCGTGAGAACGTTTGGTGGTATGGCTCTAAGTTGGCGGGCTGTGAGGCCGTCAGGGCCAGGTGACACGGCCAGGAATGGCCTAGCTGCCCTGATATTCTCGGGTGTGATTGGCTGCCAGACATCTTCGACGGGAGGCCGTCGGACACTATGCGGCTTGATGTTGGTTGCCGGCTGAGTGAAGTCGTTGGTCCAGTAGGCTTCCATAATGTCTCAAGATGGTTGCTGGGCATCGTCAATGCCTTCCAGGATGGTGGTTATGCAGCGGGCTCTGTTCTGCTTCCAGTACCTCTGCACCGTAGCGTATTCTCGTCTGACCTTTCTCCTGGAAGTAGGTGGCGCTGATGGTTGTCGCCTTCGACATGTGTTGTTGGAAGGCATGCTAGAGAGAATGTCACGGAGGTAGAGGGAGAGGCTCTGGAAGGTGGCTTCATTATCTTCCGAGTTAAGAGCCATGTTAACGATGGTGTCTAGTCGCGCCCTCTGGTAGTCGTCAGAGTTCTGGCCCCTAAGACTCCTTTGGTAAACAAGGAACCTGTTGGGCCCTCTGGTGGTCGGCACCTCTGGAGGTGTTGTGGGACGGTCTTGCCGTAGACCCTCTGTTAGTGGATGGCCTGCTGTACCATATCCCGGTAATCCTTAGAGCGGCGGCAGTTGCTGATGGAACTAACGAGCCGCTGTGGAAAGCACTCGTGTAGAGCCTTGTTGATGAACCGCACTCCTTGAATAGTCAGCTCGGCTTCCCGCCGGGCGAGGAGCGTGGCGGGCTTGTGCGCCCTTCGGTGGTGGAGCCCTCTGCCGGAGATGCTGGTAAAGGATCCCTCACAACTGGTGTATTCGCATTGGAACTGGAAGACTCCACCCGTGGAGTTGATTGCTGGGGCGGCCGTATCCGTGCATCGGTCACTGAAGTCATCCGGGGCTTGTGTATTAGCGTTTGGGCCAGCTGGAGCAGACCGAGGGCCTGGGACCCTTGAGGCCGATTCACCGAGATTCCAGATAGCACCTAGGCACTGGCGAGCACCCCCGAGAGGGAGGAATCACGGTTTGCCCCGGGCAAGAGCGATCCCGAGGCTTGCTTGCCTTTTTCCTCCTTTCCCTCAATCATGGAAATTTCCGAAAGTGCGAAAAGTCAAGTGTGAATCTTATAGTATTGTAGAGCTTGATATCATCTGCGTAGATTAAGATGTTGGAAAATTCAAAAACAGCATTTATGTCGTTTATAAACAGACAGAAAATCAAAGGGCCCAGATGAGAGGGAATTGGTGAATATCATGAGATTAGTTAACGTTGATCTACCTTTTGTAAAGCCGTATTGTTCCGAAATAATAATACTGTACGTTGCTTCAGAGAGTAGAGTGGCTACCACTGAGTCCATTAATTTAGCTAAACAGCTTATGACAGCAATTGGTCTGTAGTTAGATACATCAGCTTTGTTTGTGGATTTGAAGATTGATTAAACGTGAACTGATTTGAATGATTGTGGGAAATATCTTATTGATAATGATTTATTGTAAAGATGAAGGAGAGGTGATTCTATGTTGTCCCAAATTCGTTTAATGAAGTAAGAGGGGATGCCGTGAGGGCCTGGTGGGACAGAGTCCTTAGTATTAAGGACAGCAAATCTCAGCATTTCTGGAGTAAGAAGTAGGTCTGTTAGTAGTAAGGCTCTATTGTTTGGTACCAAAGTGACTGCACGAGCGTTGTTCCGATTGTAAACTGATGCGAAGTAATTGGAGAATTGGCATGAAATGGCGTGATCATTATTAGCTTGCTGATTATTGTGAAACGTAGATAATGGAAGTTCGTTATTATTCTTGAGATTATTAATGATTTTGATTACATATTATTGATGTTTGATTCTATGGTGTTGACGTAGTTTGCGTGTTTACTTCTGGATAGTCTAATGCATCTTGCTCTTAGCATCTTAAAGGTAATGTAGTCTGATATATGGTTTGACATCTTGAAGATACGATGTGTACGTTGATATATGTCATTATAATAAACATTTATTATTAATAAATATTAAAAGAGAAATGTAAAGACTCTTCGCGCCGATTC
>UXGD01001288.1:0-36638 GCA_900474315.1 Torymus auratus | reverse complement strand
CCTAATATGGATGGAGAGCTGGCTACATAAAAATGTCAGTTATCAGGTACACGAACTATTTATACCTGAATAGGATCCATTAGTGTATAGCTGAACAATAACCCAGCCAGCAGGTTACGTTGCGAAAACGGCACAACCGTAATTTTGTAACCGTTGTGTAACCGTTTACGATTCTCGATGCTCTAGACTCTCCAGTGTGCTAACGTTGGGACAACCTACCGGCAACTAATCGAAATAACGTTAGGACAATGTTCGCCTCAAACAAAGGCGGACCTTTTACCGGTTGCGCCAACGTTGCCTCAACGATTATACCGGTTGCGCCCATTCTTCGGAAAGTTAGAAAATGACGGTTGTGACAACGTTTTCGCAACGTAATCTGCCGGCTGGGCGTAGACCTTGGTGTAGGCCCTTAATTGATATTATGATCCAGAACCATAGACATCGATGAAATATGTTTTTTCACTATCCGTAAGCTTTCAAATTTTCGTGCGGATGGATTGACTCTAGTTTGAACTAAATTACTCCAAAACAGTATATTTCCGAGATAAGCTAAAGTTTAAGCTCTGATTTGTTTGAAAAATATTGATTTTTCAGGAAATTATAAGCAATCAAAGATAGCATAAAAAATGGTAAACAATTTGTCTTCATTATTTAAGCGATAAACTGGATCGTTCATTTATTTTATTTATCGTATTTTTAACCATTTTTTTACGCTCTCTCTGATTATTTATAATTTCCTGAAAAATCAATATTTTTCGAACAAATCAGAGCTTAAATTTTAAGTTTAACTGTCTACTTTTAGAATTTGGTTACCTCGTTTTGGTATCTTAAATACTTACAATGTGACACAGTGAATAGCAGACATAATTTTTTAACGAAATCGATGATATTTGAGATGAGATTTCCCATATCTTAATGTGAAATGTAGGCACTGGGCTTTATTTTTAGATACCACAGAAATCGAATCTCCAATGCCCGCGAAAATACGTTTCCCAAAGGCCGTGGACTCTCCTTGTTAGTATATATTAAGTACTACTTATAAAAGTATGAAGTATTCTTATAAAAAATTTATTAAAATTAAATTTAATACTAATATAATAAAATTAAAAAAATAATAAAATAAATAAAATCCAATTATATTTTTGTTAATACTTGTATGAGATGATAATGTAACGAAAGTAAACATAAAGAAGATATAAAAATTTAAATTTCGCGCTTGAAGTGTTACCAACCAAAATATATGAATATTAAAATATATCTTGTGAGGGTAACGATTAAATATAATTTAATTTACATATATATTTACACAATTAATTTAACAAAACTAAGACCTGTCACTACGGCATAAACAAGTCCTAATTTTAAATATAAAGTACTGAAACATATCTTTTTCAAATATTACTGTGCAATATTGCAAAAATCCTTTTAAACGCAATTTTAATAGCTAAAAATAAAAATCTTATAAATAACTTAAAGTTCAGAATAGAGTTTCATTTCATTACATTATTTTTATCACCCCACATCTAACATTGTAATTTTGTGCAGATATATCACATAAATATTTATGATTCAGTAAATATAGCCTATTTCTTATACTGTTAAAACGATTTTTCAACAATGATTTTAAATAAGAAAATACAAATAATTAGCACAATATATTGTTAATATATGATGTTCATGGGACAATAAAATTATATAAAACTTAGATATCAAAAATATTCACATTTTATTACAAACTGCAATTGATGTATACAAAGGTACTATGTTTTTATTGCAATGTTTTTTGTGAAATATATATATATAATAAAACTTATTCCAAGTATTAATATATATTTATTTTATGTACACATTCATATTTATTCGTAGTAAATTCAGTCATTGGATAGTTGAACACATCAGACATCCTTTCAAAATCTGTTGCAGATTGCAGAATACTTAAAATAATAAGTAAAATAACATAATTGTAGTAGGACCTCAAAAGTTAAAAAAATTTTTATAACATTTTAAGTAACATTTTATACATTGCAAAATGTAAAAGATATAACAAACCTGTAGAGTAATAAATAAATAATAGACAATATTACTATCAATATTAGTGTCAACATTCCAACAATAAGAGTTTGTGATATTTATGCATGAATTTGGTTAAACTACTATAAGCAAAATTATATATTAAAACTCTGAAACCAAAACCATTTAAATATTCCTTTTCCATTGAACAACAAATTTGGCAAGATATTGTCCAACTTATATATCACTAATAATGTGATGACACCATGGGCTGTTTTTCAATGTTTGTACTTATATGCTCTTCTTTCTTCTACATAGCTCCGCATTAATTTCTTCTATAAATCACATCTCCTTCAGGATTTTTTGCTTTAGAACCATTTTTTTCAGTTTCCTCTTTTCCGACTCGTATTGGCATACCCATAAACATTGGACCTTTGTTTGGAATAGATCGTTTTTTAGGTGTACTTGCCTGCTGTTGTTTTTCTTTAATTTCATTATAATTAAAAATTCCTTCTCCTGGCATCACCATTCCTAACTGTGATATTCTAAATAACCAATTATAGCTGAAATACCACATCAATATAGCAATAGCTCCTCCTACAAATTTCTCCATCACAGAGTGGTAATACATAATTGTGGCAACAAGCATTACATCCCAAATAATTTGTTGGATCGTCATTGCAATAAACAGACCTCTGAGATATGGTGTTAAAGCTAGGTGAGCTTTCTTCAAGAAATCCAAATCTTTGTCAGTTAAATTGCGTAGATATGATTTAGTTGTTTCCGTAGAAGTCTTCCGATTGTATTCTTCATTCATAATAAAGTCTTTGATCCCTTCCCATCCAAGTAAGGAATGCCCTTCTTCTGATAAAATTAAACTAGAGTATATAATTATAAAAGCATGGCCTGATATATCTACACCATTCCAGAAATGTCCAGCCTGCAGACATTTGGATCTAACTTGTAAAGAGCGATCCTTAACGTTTAGACAACGGCCATAATAATATTCAATATAGTGAAAAACATTCATCCAAAACATCCACACTACTGTTGCAAAAACTAAACGGGCAATGTGTTTTATAAGCACTGATCTTCTTCCACATCCAATAGTATGCGCTGTCAGTATGATCCAGGGTCCAGCCGTAGTCAACAACCAACCCCATGCCCACTTTATAAAAAATCTATTTAAAATATTGTTCGACCTAGAGAAATAGGTCTTGGGTATTGGCAGCGCGTCCGCTAGTATTGAACCCAAGCAGACAGCTGCAAAATAGATGACAGCCTTCAATCTTGGATCGTAAAGCAAAGATTTTTTACAAACGTGGACGATCATTGTAACCAGCACTAAGCTGATGGAGCTTGGAGCGGCGATGGGCCGCGTTCCACCTCGATCTTCTTGCATGGAGTTTCTTAATCTCGCGAAACTAGTATTCTTCGTCGACGTGTTCGCTGTCGGGCCTTGCGCGTGAATGGGCTTGCGCTTCGACATGCTTTTGTTATCCTCCCCAGATCGAGCTGCAGCAGTATGCTTAACCTGCCCAGGACAAGAAACTCTTGCTCTCGACTGAAATACACTTGTAATGGACTTTAAAATTTAAATTCCTGATGATAGTGATGATTGTGCAAAAGTCCGCATAAATTATAGACACGCATCGTCCAAGCTCAATCAAACGATTCTTATGTCACGCAATCATGGTGCCTGTGGGACGAAATAAGGTTACGTGCGACGCATTTTTCTTTTTCGTAAATTGAAAAAAGAGACCGCAGAGTAACTAATGTACGGAATTAGAATGAGAAGTATTTAGAATTGCCTGTAGCTGAGAAAATGCCTAGGTCAGAGCAAAAACATATCTAAGTTAATAAGGTCTCTTCATTTGGGAAGAAAAATTACCGTTACATCAGTCAAGATATTCGTCAATACTTTGGTTACAATTTACAATTACATTGTGTCTATAAATATATAACTAAAAAAATTCGGGGTAAAAATTAAAATAATTCAAACATGCTTACAAATATGTATTAGTAATACTAATCGATATTAGTGATACTAAATCTTTTTTTATTTACTTACTTGCATAGTAACATAGTATTAAGTATTCTAATGAATTATTTGTGTCATAAATTACGAGAACTCCATTGTAAATTCTTGTATCGAAGTGCAATAAACCTCTTTTAAACCAATAAACCTATTGTTGCGATATTATACGAATCATTGCTTTTTTAAATTAAATTTAATAGAATTACCTAGTTGCCCTCGTTTTTATTACAAAACAGAAAACAAAATAATAATAATAAAAGTTCAAATTCTTTATATTTAGCAGAACCGTGTTTATAACCAATCAAAGCCCGTTGTCAAGAATGGAGTTGACCAATGAGACAATGAGTAAAGGTATCAACAGTCGAGAAAATCAACAGGCGCGCCGCGCGATCATGCATTGTTATTTGTTATGCGAGTTATTATTCCTGAAGATCAATAAAAAACTAAATTTTAATTATGGTAAGATACGTGAGAACATAATTGTTTTATTCCATTTATATTCAGAACTTTAAAATAATAAATAGAAAATCATTTTTTCTTGTATTTTCTACAACTTACTGAAATTGTTAACCTTCAAATAATTTAAAATTCTCGATTGAGTTCTTATTTTGGACATTTATTATGCTTCATAAATTGTAAATACTAAGAAAACCATCAAATTCTTTCTTCAAATCAATCATTTATTATTTCAGTATTATTTTTATGCTGTATCATAAATCTCTAATAAATTCATAATGAAGTAAAAGTTTGAATATAAAATATAGAATTTCATTTTTTTTATACTAAAAAATAATTTATTTATTCACTAATAACGACTATCATTCTCTATTTAGTTTCGTTCCCAAGCACCAAGTAAAATAGGTAAGCGGCCTTTACTCGCAGAAGTTAATTCAGAATTATCGCAAAATCCTAGACCAAATTCTGATGAATCCAAAGCACCGAGTAAAGAAAATAAAAGGAGGAGGGTAGAGAAGACTGTACAAATATCAGATCGCAAGTTATGTGCTTTATCATCAGATGATATATCTGTTGTACAAGATGTCGTCTCTGATCATGTATGTTTCATCTGATATTTATTTTATTTTTAATGAATTATTTTTTAATTTAGATGAAATTTTAGGAACAACGAGTGCGGAAGTTACTCTGCAAACCATTTAAAATTCCAATACCAGGTTATGAATGTTCTGGACGTGCACTTGGATTTCGTTTTGCTGGACCCAGAAAAGCTTTACATGATCCCGATGAAGCTAATGCTCTTGTAGTTTATTCACCTCCTGAAATGTCAGAGCATGAAAGTTTAAAAGTTGAGGAGTAAGTAATAATTTAATAAAATTTTGGTAAAATTACTCTTTAAATGAAAATTCTTGAAGTAAAAAGAGAATTCAAGGTTTAAAATACTAATATTTTAATTTTTTTACAGAAACAAGAAATTAGTGCACGTGGTTGTTGATACAATTTTGTGTAATATACTTAGACCTCATCAAAGAGAAGGTGTTAAATTTATGTATGAATGTGTTACTGGAAAAAGAATAGAAGATGCATATGGATGTATTATGGCAGATGAAATGGGTCTTGGCAAAACTTTACAATGTATAACACTTTTGTGGACTCTTCTAAAACAAGGCCCTGAAGCTAAACCATTAATTGAAAAAGCTATCATTGTTGCCCCCAGTTCTCTAGTAAAAAATTGGTACAATGAGATTTACAAATGGCTCAGCAGTCGTGTCAAACCACTTGCAATTGATGGTGGTAGCAAATCAGACATAGATGCAAAATTGACTGGATTCATGAAGACTTATGGACGCAGATGTGCTAATCCTATACTTATAATAAGTTATGAAACTTTTAGATTACATGCTCATGTACTGCATCAAGATGAAGTCGGATTAGTTTTGTGTGATGAAGGTCATAGGTTGAAAAACTCTGAAAATCAAACATATCAAGCCTTGATGGGTTTAAAAGCTAAAAGAAGAGTTTTATTAAGTGGAACACCTATTCAGAATGACTTATTGGAATACTTTTCTTTAGTCCACTTTGTGAACTCAGGCTTATTGGGTACAGCTGCGGTAAATAGTTCATTTTTTTAAATTAAAATAAATTTTATTCATTAAAATTTACTAAAATACGATATTTTTATCAACAGGAATTTAGAAAAAAGTTCGAGAATCCAATTCTTCGTGGACAAGATGCCGGCGCAACGGATAAAGAGCGTCAAGTCGCTCAAGAAAGACTAGCAGAATTAGTAACAATTGTAAATAAGTGTCTTATTAGACGTACTAGTGCTTTGTTATCAAAATATCTACCTCTAAAACACGAACTAGTAGTATGCATAAAAATGACATCGCTACAAACTCAAATATACAAAAATTTTATCAAAAGTGACAGTATTAAAAAATCAATGCAAGGTAATGATTATAAAAAGAATTTTAGTTATATAATATAATTACACAAATATTATTTTACATTAATATTTTTTTTTTTTTTTCTATCTTTTAGAGATGTGATGCCTGAATTATCTGGAAAACTAATGGTTCTAGATTGTTTATTAGCTTTTATAAAATCCACAACAAATGATAAAATAGTATTAGTTTCAAATTATACACAGACTTTAGACTTATTTGAAAGACTTTCTGCAAAGCGAAAATATCGTTATGTTCGACTTGACGGATCAATGAGTATCAAAAAGAGAGCTAAGGTTGTAGACAATTTCAATAATCCAGATAGCGACGATTTCATTTTTATGCTGAGTTCTAAAGCTGGTGGATGTGGATTAAATTTGATTGGCGCTAATCGATTAGTGATGTTTGATCCTGACTGGAATCCTGCAAACGACGACCAGGCTATGGCTAGAGTTTGGCGCGATGGTCAAAAGAAGCCATGTTTCGTTTACCGCTTCCTTTGTGTAATTATAAATATAAATTTGTATATTCTTCTTATTTTATAAATGTTTTAAAATTTCTTTGAAAAATAATGTTTATATCGATAATAATTTTAATTTTATCTTTAGACTGGTACAATAGAAGAAAAGATTTTCCAAAGACAAGCGCATAAAAAAGCGCTAAGCTCAACTGTAGTAGATCAAGATGAGGATGTTGCTCGACATTTTACTCAGAATGATTTACGAGATTTATTCAGTCTTGAAGAGTCTACAGTATCTGATACTCACACAAAGTAAGTTTTTAATACAATGAAATACGTATACTATAACGAATCAATCTATGGTTTTTCTTTATCATATAAATATTCCTAATTAATAACAAGCTATCTAATTTATTTACAAAAAACATCGTTTTTGTTATAGGTTCAAATGTAAACGTTGCATAAACGGAATTGAAGTCAAAGGCCCGCCTGAAAACTCTGATTGTACTTCCGATTTGTCTGACTGGAGGCATTCACACAATCCAAAACATCTTCCTGACATCCCTCTTAGACACTGCTGGTCAAGTGGAATTTCATTCGTTTTTCATCATCGTTCTCATGAGCAAGTAAAGTCGTAATCATCGGCAACACTTTAAGCTAAAGCACTGTGATCAATTCTTGAAATATAAGTATGTTAAAAAATTGTTTTGATTAAGCAACACTTTTGAAAGTAATGTTATATACTTAAGAGTAGTACAAATTTTGAAAGTTAAACTTTCATCTGAAAGCTATAATTAATTCAAAACAAAAAGTGAAATTTATTTTTAAGAGTAAATGCAATATTTTTGTTCGTGTGTGTAGATTATTTATTAAATAAAACGATTTCGGTAAACAAAATTGTAATTATAAAAATTATCATTCTTTTCAGTTATATTTATAGTAGAATTTAATTCGTGTTGTGTATTATTTGTATAATAATTTTCTCATAATTTGTATTTATAATACACGTCTTAATTTATCTTTAAATTATTAATGCATCTTAATGGCATTGCATTGGTAAAATCAAGAATTCATTCAAGAGTACCATATGTTATTGACTGACATATACAATGTAAAAAGATAATTTATATGAAAGCTGTAAATATTTTTATACTATAATATTAAGATTTTTCTATAAAACTATAAAAACATAGAAACAGTTCTTATAAAAAGTATGTATTAGATAAATCGCTTATAACTATATTTTGTACATAAAAACGTGTTAAAACTTAGAAAAAAATAAAATGAATTAAATAAAAAAATGTTATTGTATTGCACATTTATTTGTGAAGACAATTTTAACAATCGTACATTATATTAAAAAAAAAAAAAAACAAGTTTTTGCAATGTAGTCATTTAATTTTTTTTTTTTTAATTTAGAGATTTGTGAAAGTGACTTTATTACGCAACGACTACGTTTTATCGGTCAAGATCAGTATAAAAGAAATATATGTAATTTAAAAAATGAATTTTTGTCGCCATAATTACTAAAATCTAATTCAATAACATTTTTTAAATCAACGACCAATCTAGGTATAATCTTAAATGGTCTTATCAATCTTATTTGACATCCTACAATTTTATTATTATAATCCCTATTCGTTGCATGCACCAATTGCATAACTATTCAACGTTGCAACAACGGTGTGCCACCTTTATTGTGCCTGTGGCTTACATTGTAAGCATCTGTAATATACTTATTATAGCGTGTCCTTTCGAAAAGCCGCTCGGCTCACCCGCGCGCAGGTAAATCAAATAAATAGGACGCAGGTAGCATATATAGGTATATATGTACATCGACGTATCTACGCCCCGTTCGACGAACGTTATATACATTCCGTGCTACGACTGCAACCAGCTGCGCGCGTCGAGCAACGGAGACGGTATGATATAGCCGTCCTTGCCGCGCACGAGAGAGAGAAAGCGTGACTTGGAGCAGGAATTTTCGCGATCGTGTGGCTGTTTCGGGGACGCAGAGAGAGGGAGTCTGAAGGTTTTCCACCGATTCGTTTATAGCGTGGAGCTATCGCGGTCTACATGCATGGTATATTATAGAAGGGTAGAGGCTGTTGCAAAAGTGGTAAAGGTCTCGACTTTGATAATTAGGGTAATCAGGAGATGGAAAATGTGGAAAGAGGTCGTAGCGATCGAAGAATGGGTTGCATTATTGTAATTCGAATGGTTCAAGTCGTTCTTTGCATTTACACATATAGACTTAACGTTTAGAGCTCTGAAAAAGTAAAGTATGCCAAGGAAATATTTAGTCTTCAAAATGTTTGCTAAAGTTATCACGCCTAATAAGTAGGAGAACCTGCGATTGCACGTTTTTCGAGTGATTTTCTACTCAACTGACTACCTACATACATAAGCATCAGTTTTCTATTAACTAAAAAAAATGATTTATATTTGACTGTTTAAATATTCACCTATTAACTAATAAAGTTTTATGTAATACGGTAACTTAAAATGAAATCTAGAAAATGGCAAAGTAACGGTACTCAAGTAACGGTTATTTTTTATGATAAGATAATGAAAATTTGATTATTGCACTTCGAATTTGCATTTAGCACAGGAAAAATGAAGAAATGACTCATAATAGGCTCGGAAAAATGGAACCGATGCTCTGCGAAATTTCTCTCAGTGGCCGAGCAGCTTTATATAGGTACTCTGGCGTCATAGCACCACACGCGCGCAGAAACATCGACGCACGGGACCAATTCAAAGGCAAGAGAGCGAGAGAGACAGACACAGGACGCGCCATGAGTCACATGGTCTGTCTTATCCGTCCTCTCATTGGCGCATGATCTCCCTTTCCCTTGCCCCCACCCTTCCGGTGCACGCTCTGTCTCTCTCCCTCCCGGCTAGAGCAAGAGGCAGTGAATGCCGCAGCAGCGCGCAGCGGCCCCGTCCCGTCGTCGTCAGAACAGTTCCAGATGTGGCCATGTTTAGTTTAAAACTCCGAAGTTTCATAAAGCATTCATAGATTATATTACATATATTTATATTACACGCACGAAATCAAACGCTCCTTCGCCTTCGGCCTTCTCACAAATAACTGATCAGCGTATACATCTATACTTTTCCATTATATACCTTTTTTTTACGAAATAAGAAAAACGGGCTTTTCTCGCTCGGGATCTGCATCGTCTACGACCTACTACACGCCGAGAGACCAGACCCGCATCGGAAAGCGTTTTATTCGCCGTCGAATATTAAACGCAGCTACGACGTGCGAAAAGTATATATATTCGCAGACGGTGACACGCACAAATAATTGTAATAACCGAAGTCTATTGTGGAAAATATTTTGACGCATCGAAGCTCGCTTCTGTTAAATGTCAAAAAACGTTTCGTTCTCTCGCATCGCGCGTGAATAATTTTGTTCTCTTTCTCTATCTCTAGCTTTCCGTGCTGAAAAAATGCACGTTTTCGGGCGCGTGACTCATCGCGGTCGGTTTCTCCTTGTAACGCACGCCCGCGTGCGCGACATCTTGAATTTCGTATGTGAGTCGTATAACAACGATTTCGGTCGCGATCGAATTCCCGTGTTACTTTTTCCACTTCGATATGTCTGATTTATCACTCTCTCGCTCTCTCTCTCAAAATGACGGACAACTCGTTGCCCTCTATTTTTTCTCTCTCTCTCAAATATAAGGAGAAAGACTGATCTTATTTTTGTCAAAAATTTAACAAGTCTGGAGGCTCCTCAGCTCTGCTCCTGAAGAAGGGATTCCCGACTTAACAAAAGTCGTTAAGTATTGCCCTGTGGAAGATCATAAAGCAAAGAAAATCACGGTACGATCTCATTATACACACACACGCACACACACACGTTTACACAAAATTGAGGATGGCGCTTGCCACCGCGGCCATATTTTCGGCCTCCTCTTTGTGCTGATTACGTACATACATATATATATATATATAACAGCCGACCAGCTGCGCACGCAACGACAAGACAAACGCGACCGTATTCACATCAATATAGGTATACAGACTTGACGACATACACATGTGTATATATCTACAGCGTACGGCTGCACTGTTGCACTATATTCGAGGCTGTGTCATGCGCGTGGATTTTCGTCGAATTTCAGCTGAGCGACGCATGTTCAATGATTCCGCGAGCCATTCAATGGTATGCTTTTGGTTGACAAGATCATCGGTTAGTATGCTGTAATAATGTTTATGGTTGGAAAAAATCTATTTCTATGATAATCATCGGTGTAGTGTGCCGCTACTGCAATGGGCATATAGTGTGTATATACATCTCCGATCTCTATATGGCAGATTTGACGAGAGGGTATAGATACGCTTCGGCGTACACATATATACACACATGCCCATTGATTCGTATGACGCAGCCTCGGTGCGCTGACTATACACGTTTCGAAGAGACACGTTCGCGTGATAAGTACCTACAAAATAGTGTGAAAACTGCAGTTGCCATTGCAAAATCAGTCGCAGGTGATCGCAATTATTTAGTGACATTGTTGTAAGTTGAACGTGCATGAAACGCCTTTTAATTTCGATCTGCGTTCATATGTATTTGTGCGTCTATACTTATAGATACACTACAATATGTTCGCTGGATCGATATTCCGAGACTTTTGTCCGACTCCGTTTTCGATTACTTACACTCGTATACATACACCCACATTACACACGTACAGTCACCGAAAGACTAAGAATAGCCAGCAGTCGGGCGGAAATGCACGACTGCAGACGAACTAGCAACACACAAAACATGACGTCAACAAGAGTTAGAGGGAGCTTGTGCAGGCAACGGAGCGAGAAGCCTCTGTCTGATTTTCCTTTATACTATAGAGAAAGAGAGAACAACAGGGTGATGGGAAGGGGCAGAAGCCCCGGAAAATTGCCCTTGAGAGCAAACGGGAGCGAGAGAGAGAAGTGACACAGAGAGCGCGCGCAGAAATCGATAGCAGGTTATGATCGCCGCGCAGCCAAACCCGCAACAAGAGAGGAGGAGAGAGACGACGACGCCACATCACAACTCTACTCCGCCCGAGTCGTCTCACACTCCTTTTTTCCTCCCCGCGTCGCGTGTTCGCAGCTCTCGCGTGCAAAGGCGTCTCCTGACGCTCTCGCCTTTATAACAAAATAGCTATCGCAATATACTTGACTGCTGCTTCTCCCGATGATCGCGACGCACGCTATTGATGAGTGAAAAATAAAAGAAAGAGATAGAGAGGGAGACAGGGAGATTATAAGCCATCTCGGGTAAGGGATAAAATACACGCCGCTTATGTTATGTTGTAACGCCAGCAGAGAAAGAGTATTTTTATATATATATACCTATTAAAGAAATGCTCCCAGCTGGGGACGTGTGAGTGCTATATATCATTATTACAATAAGTTTATGAGGAGGAGAAAAATGACAGCTGAGATGATATGATCATGAAGCAGAGAGTCGCGAGAGTCGAGATGACGTCGAGAGAGATGCGTACGCTCGATGCTATGTCGCTCCATAGAGCGCGAAAAAGTGTTTTCGTTTCCTATATAAGAAAAAAAAAAATTGTCCGCGCACTATGATGTACTTAGCTCGGGCGTACGCTCTTTTCGACTCTCTCACTCTCGTGCAAAGTAGGTATCGTACATAATATACACATGAATACATACATTATAAATATATATATCTACATCTTTACGTTATATATATATCTATATATATACACATAAGACTAACGATTGTGTCGTAGAAGACGGTCAAGTCGACTTGGCCGTCCTCTTCCCCCTTCCCCAGTCGAGGTGTTAACAACTTTATTTTCTTTCCTACTGTTATGCATTAACTTTGAGTCTCACTTTATATATACCTAATCTATTTTCCTCTTATAAGTCATGGTTCTTACTTTTGTCTATCCTATATATTCTTAGCTGTTTTTCCCTCACGAAAGAAATCGATCGCCGCAGTGTGCATGTGTAAAAATAAATACAAAGGAGCGCATACAGCCACGCGCGTGCATGTGTATATATGTGTGCGCCCTCGGGTCGTCTTTCACTATCTCTCTCTTTCTCTCTGGGAGCGAAAAGAAAACGCCGTACTGCGACTCTTTTTGTGAAGAGGAAGCGTGTCTTCTTTTTTCATGACATTGAAAAGATCGTCCGCGGTTCGGTGTAGTTTTTGCTCCGAAACAAAAAGAGGGAGATAGAGAAAGAATGAGCGACTTGTTGAGTCGACTTGGGCTTTGGAGTGGAAATAGGGAAAATCTAATTACGTACTCGGTGCATCGTGGTAGGTTATTCATGCTTGCTCGAGTTTCTTACGCCGCGTTAAATTTAGATCGGTTTCTTCAGACGCCAAGTGTCTTTGCTCCGAAATAAAAGGGCCGTCGGGTTTGTTTGCGAATTAACTTTTTTTTTAATTGATTGATTATCTTTAAGTAATGAATTAATTAGCGCTCATCTAGATAACTTTTTATACAGAAAAAATAAATGAATTTATTATCAATAACGTATAATCATACACTTGTTAGAAATAACCTTTTTAATTGGAAAATTTTTCTATTTTCGCTCCGACAATATTAACAAGAAATAATTGCTTATTGTGTTGGTGGTGAAAACCGGATTTCTAGTCGCGCTACTTATTATTTTTATCGAGGACATTCAACTTTGGTGACGGATACCACATTATCCTAATTTAATCGTATACAAATATTATAAGATATTTATTTTTTCAGTTTATCATAATTTATACGCGTGAAATTCAGGTTTTAGGGGAAAGTAAACAATTTTCTACGATTATTTTAGCAAGTGATATAAAGAGCCTGAAAGTCTCGTTATACAAAAGAAAAATGTTGAAATCGCATTTTATCTACAAAAAAATAAACACGTGGCACTAAAAAAGTTGCTTTATCACGTCAAAGTTTCCACTCGAACGCACTCAATGTACAATCTCGCGCGTTACGTTTAGACTTATATTTTGACTTCTTCTTGCTTTAAATGCCATTGTTGAGTAAATTAAAATTTTTTTTTGATAATATTGTCGAAGCTCAGCTTAATATTTTGCTTTCTATGTACGCGTTTTATCTTTATAGAAATCGATGATAAGGCAAGGAAGGGGGGGGGGGGTACAGTGTGTCGACGCAGAAATAGAATTGCCACGACAAAAATAATCACGTGTACTTGATTCTCGGATAAATGAAAAAATGTGGGCTCCGAAAAAAAAACTTTTCATAAATATGAACGTCGACGACGTAGTTTGCTCCCAGAACCTAAACCGTTAGATTTTAGTTCCTTATATTAATAGTATCCTATTTATTTGATTAATGAATTATTTATTTAATTTTCATTTTTATTCCAACTACCAGAATATTCCGGAAAAATCCCAAATTTTTACAGAAATATCCAATATAGACACATTATGCTACCGAGAAAAGGTCGCGTGCGTATATGATGGCCATAATGATTATTGATTACAAACACGCGTCCTTTTCTCTGCCGTGTAAACACGACATTTTTCTGCGTCTCTCATAAATCACAACAACAAGTAATAGCATTCACACGTTCTCAATACACACACACACACACGCACACATGTACACGAGGTGTTCTGTTGGTGGTGGTGTAGTGGTGGTGGAGGTGGATAGAGAGCGTATATACGACAGCAGCCACAGCCGTCGCTACGACATTTTTCGCGGGTATATAGCCATCAGTGCCGAAGAATACGCTCGCGGGTGGCCCGAGCGTTGATAAATAATAGATATCAAAAGTAAGGAGAGATATGACGTGAGAAGTTATTCCGAAAAAGCATCTCGTACTAAAGCCGCCGCGAAAAAGTTGGATTCTCCGTTCCCCATACATCTTTTTTTTATATTGACAAGATGGTGATGCGAGAGAGATCGAGATATAAACGTTTTATAGAGACAGAAAAAAAACAGTAGTGTACCAAGAGGGAGAAAGGCTTTGTCGACGTAGACAATTGCAAAACGGAGCGCAAGTTGCATAATCGCGTCGATGCACCTATAACGCGAAACAGCGAGAGAAAAGAACGAAAATTCGGCTTCGAGGCGACAAAATAATAATACATATATAATTTTAATCCACAAACATAAACCTAGAAGCGACAATGTATATTGACAGCAGTTTTTTTTCTATTGTGTTGTAACAGGACAGGGCAGGAGAGCTAGAAAGAGAAAGAGAGAGAGAGAGTGGCAGTGAGTAAAATGCCAGCGGCGCATCAATCCTACAGCTTGCACCGCGGTATAACGACGAGGAGGAGGACAACGACGACGATGAACCTCGGTGCTATCCCGCTACTCTCGAGCGCATCGGAGTAGTGTCTCTCGCCCTTTTTGCTCGCGACTCTCTCATACACGCACACGCACGGGGGTCCCCCTCCCAACTACCTATATAATACATACAATACACACACACGCGCGCTGCGCAAGTATATACACAGATACATTGGGAAAGCGCGCGTGCGGGCGAGACATCCAGAGAGAAGAGTGAGAGAGAGAGACGCTTCTCGCTAATTGCACGCGGTTATCGCTGGCGAGACACGCAGTCGATTGATCATAATGGCTCTCGAGAGTGTTACCGCGGCCGAGACCGCTATTCAGAGGTTTGCATTCATTTTTTCTCATCTCTTTTTTTTTTTATATTATTCATTCGTTTCCGATGTTTTTCTCCTACATCTTTTATTTCGCCCCTTTTCACATTTTTCGACAGAGGAATGGAAAGCTATGCAGCTGAAATGCCTATAACATATGCCTATGTGATAAATTGGACGACATTTACAAAACAGACATAGTCGGACGTCAGCAGTGATGAGACTGCTAGTTCTGAAAAAGACGTATGTTATATACATCGTGGCAAAATTTTTGCAAGATGCATTGGTACACATGTGGGTAACTGTACGCACAGTTCCGGTTAACAAGTCGTAAAACTTACCGCGGACACCGCGGTTTTATATATTTTTTCCTTGACAGTAATACCATATTAATTTCCAATAGAAATATGCTCAATCCGCATGTAATTAAAGCAGCCCCACGATGATTGTTCCATATCAATCGTAATCCGGTACACCGCGCCTGCACTCATAAATATCCATGCGTGCGGTTTTTTCCAAGTGCCACTATATGGTACACGTGCCATAAGTCGTGCCCGCTGCTGCCGCTCGAGACCTATACATTGACTATATATTATACACGACACGATCAATTCAATCGAGAGTATAATATATTTACAGCTTATGTAGCAGTCGTCGGGCATTACCCGCGCCTTTATACACCACCGGTCGATTCCTCGTCTGCGCGTCTACCATAATAACAGTGTGCGCGTGTTATTATTGCGTCTCGCGATTTGCTGACACGGAATTACGTTCTTGGCTCTGCGCTGCGCAAATTTTGTACAGCGGATTCGCGAACTAAGATCCGTTGAATAGAAATTCCAGTCTACAAAGTATATCGAAAGAAAAGGGGAAAAACTAGCGCATGTCTGCGTAAGACGTTTAGGGGCGTGTACGTACACACATCAGCTGGAAGATCGTTATCTATATAAATGCGCGTGTCGCGAGTACATACACGCAGAATATCGTGTGCGCGTGGCCGCCAGCTGTGCGAGCCGTCGTTTTCCCGGAGTTTGAGAATATGAGCGCGTACGTTGCCAAATTTATTTTATTATCTTTTTTTATCCTCGTTATAAATTGTTTTTTAATCTTCTCTTGTCGTTTCTTCGTTTTTGTAGAGTATATAGCCGCTTCGAGCGGTTCAATGATTTTCTCTAACTTGTTTATTTATGCCAAGGTCTCGATTAGCGCGAGGTGATCGTTTGGCTTTTTTTTTATATGGTACTTTTTCGTTCAGTTTTTTCCTTTCACCTCAAGTCATTGGAATACAATATGACGATCTACGTTGGTCGTACAGCTAAGGCGTAATTCGTTGCTGAGCTATAAGGAAATCACTGTGGCATAAATGAATGAAAAGCGCTTGCTCCGAAATTATCAATTCGAAGCAATTTTAATTGTTCAAAAATTCTATTAATATACCCTCGTTATTTTGACAAAAATTTCAAGAAAGCTTTAGTCAAATTTTCTTAACAATTATAATTTTCTAAATTGAAGCTTGCTTTGAGCAGAAAGCAACCGCGAGTATACGCTAGTTGATGACTTTTTTACTTTACACCAAGTTCCTTATCGCTCCGCGAAACATGCGATGGGACGTTAACTGTACGAGCGTGATAAGCCCTCGTTTCTTCTGTGTTTTTTCACCCACATATATATACGCGAGAAAACGAGTGCACCTTATACGCATACCTGTACACGTTTGACGTACAACTCGACTGTGATAACACAAAGACGGACGATAATATTACATGTATACGCCAGATAATTTCAGCTGCAGCTCAAGATTTTTTAATGATTTTCGAAATGTTTGCATCGTGTGCAATGATAATGATGATGATTAATAATATGATGATGGTGATCATGACAATAATGATCGTTTTGATGATTTATGATGATCACGATACTATTATGATGTTTATGAAAACACTCCTTTAAATTGATGTTGGACTGTGTTAACATATGTTTACGTATGGATGTGTTGGTCACAGTAATTATACTATGATGTGATGATTTTTTTGCTGTTACAATGGCAGTTGTGATGAACGCGACTCGATATTATGTTTATGAGCAGATTATGTTTCTTGTAAGAAATTTTAGATTTACTTATGACATTTAAGCCTCGAACTGAAGGATTATATTAATTGATGAACGTATCGGTAATCACAAATTTAACGTTAATGACATTCAAACGGAGCCTGTAGATTTATTGATGAAAACAAAATGTCTAATTTTTATTTTACTCAGCAGTTATTCAAACTCACACACACACACACGCACACGTACAAATATTTGCCTTTATTATTCATTGATAAGAAATCATTTAGGATGCCTGAAATTAAGTATATAACACGTGTCAAACATTTGGCAAACAAAGTCCCAATAAATTCATAACAGAGTGGTTTCTTTAAAATACTTAATATTAGTTACAAAGTATCATGCTAAGTAAATGATTACTTATGAAAACGTAAAAGGTTTTCTTCTTAACGTGAATTAAAATAATATATTTTTTCTTTGTCATAATTTCTATAAGGAATTTGCGCAATTCGCCTTAGAAATTGAAAAAAAAGAAAAAAATTAATGTTAAATTAAATTGAAAAAAGTCTATAGTACTATCAATAAAATAATTGAAAAAATTGTCGAGTATTTTGCGCCAGTAACACGAATCACGCGGGCGTCCGTGATTATGAAAAGGCGGTCATGCATCGATCGAATTCGCGACGTAGAAAATTAGTCGTCGGTGAGAGGCGATCGATGTCTTTGCTGCGGATAGTACTTACTTACTCCAGGCGTGTTGCATTTACACCGCTATCTACACCAACTTCGATTTTGATACGCTGCAAATTGTCTTATAGACTTAATAATATTTGCATATAACACTTATGAATTGCTCTAGCGAGTTTAGATGAGCATCAAACAGTCAACATATGGTCATAATTAAAAACTCTAGTAATTATGAAGTAAAGAGATTTTAAATTTTTTCGTACTTTTTTAAGTATTAAAATACTGTTTTAAAAATGAATAATAGCACTATTTTTGTGGGAAAATTTTTCTCTCATTATTTCGTTTTATTATGAATACACAATTAAAAGAAAAGACAATTGCTGAATATTTCAGGAAAATTACAATATAAGAGCATTTCTAAATTATGTTAAAACATGATAGTTTCAAATAGTGTAAATTTATAATATATTTGAAATATATAGAAAAATAGTCATCATAAATCATCTTTATTGATTTACTAATATTTATAAGATCATAAACATCATTATCATTACAGCAAATATAGAAATTAAATTTGTTTGTGATTAAAATGTTTTCCTTCCCTTAAAAAATTTTGTCCAAATAAAATTTAAGAATATTTATATTAACAATAATTTACTTTTTAATAGCAATGATGATAATGATTTGGAAGATGGAGAGATTCCTTCTGATGAAGATGATGAGCCAGTCCCAGTTGTTGAAGCAACTAAACCAGCACCGGAGCCTTCAAAGCCTCCTGTTGGAAAGACTGATTCCCCAAAGCATAAAACCTTTGACAATAATTTTGGCAAAAACAAAAAGGCTGAAAGTATAGATAGGCTAAACAGGCAAAAAAGTATAACTGGTGATGATTGGGCTGGTAATATTGAAAAAGCCATCAAAGCACGTCTTGATGAGGAAAAAATGAAAAGTCATGAAAATAGCAAGTCAAGAAGTAGAAGTAACAAAAATAAAAACAGAAAAAGAAACCGTGAAGAGAAAGAAGAGGAACGGACTAGGGACCAAAAGGTTGGTTTTCATAATTATAATCTGATATAAAAATTTAATGATGATTTCTTTTCATTTGCAATAATAATAAAATTAATATTAGTAATGTTAATGTGAATATAAACTTTTATATAATAATAAAAATATATAATTCAGAAAAAGAGATTGAGTGATGAGGAAAATGCTAATGAAGATGACGATGAAATGTTGTTTGTGCGTGGTGCTTCGCCTCCTAGAAAAGGATCTCATGAAAATTCTTCTCCCCCCAGACGTCCTCTTGATCATGATGGCTATAACAGTGGATCCGATTATGATGATCGTAATCTCTCTAATCGACATAGAGATGATAACAAACGAGGTGGAGCAAGATGTAATTACTAATTTTTGTTTTTTTATTTTGTTAATATAAGTTCATTGCAATTTCTAAAAGCAATTTTTTTATAAGTTAAATTAGTTCAAATATACAACCATAATATAATAAAATTAGTTGAGAGACTCATATAGGTCAAATCAGTCAAAGAAGCTGATGCTATGAGCATTCAAAAATTCATATTTAATTTCATTGAATTTTAATTATTTAGCAGTGAAATGAGATTTATTGAATACCATAAACTAGGTAGTAAATAATGCTTTTAGAATACTTGCAAAATTATTTTCATTCTACTCATTTATTTTCAGTTTACTTCACATTTCATTTAATTATTTTCCTTTTGTACATGTTAAGTTATTTTATTCTTTCATAAAATTATTTTAAAGTTTTAAGTAAATATTTACTAAAAAAAAAAAAAAAAAAAAAAAAAAAAAAAATGTATGCACAAATTGGCTGTTTAGTTCCTTGGTCAGAAAATTTCATTGTTTGCATTAAAAAGACAATTTGGAAGTCAAAGAAATTAAATTATTTTTAATCTAATTTATTTTAAATATTCTTTGCTTCAAACTAATAAATTAAATAGAATTCTAGTTCTTGGCAATAGAAAATTTTTAAAATAATGTAATATAAATAAAATAGAAAATATTTGGAGACAATTATAAATTATAAAGCATCATTGTGGATTAACAAATATAGTTTGCCACTATACTATCACTTATATTTTTCATCAAACAATTCACTCGCACTGAATCACCAAATAACAATAACTAACTATTTTGTTCAAAGTAAAAAAAAATATATATATAATAAAATTTGCTTACTCTAACAATTCACTTCACCGCAACTACAAGTCGGCTCAATTTCGCTGTGCTTTCGCGCATTTGACTTTCGCCAAATTGTTTTTCTAATCGCGAGAAAACTTGAACTTTCTGAAACTAGGGGCTCAGCTAAAGCAACAACAGTTACAGCAAGAGCGCAATAAAAAATTTCCCATCGTAGCTGGTCGTAGGGGTGGCGTGAAGAACGAGCGCGGTGGCAAGAACAAGACGCGAGCGCAGCTACGCAACGAGCGCAACAGCCGACGCAACCAGGGGAACGACCACCTCCAGGACCCGGACGCGATATGCGTGTACTACATGCAGGGCAAGTGCCATCGGGGCGACGACTGTCCCTTCTCGCACAACGCCCTTCCACCTAGGAAGATGGAGCTCTGCAAGTTCTACCTGATGGACTGCTGCGCCAAGAGGGATAAGTGCCTCTACATGCACCACGACTTTCCCTGCAAGTTCTTCCACACTGGGCTTCATTGTACAGCCGGCGAGAATTGCAAGTTCTCTCATCAGCCTATGAGCGAGCAGGTTTGTTTTACGTACTTATACTTTGTTCGTTGTAAAAATATACAATTAAAAGTAGTATTATATCATATGTTGACATAAACAAATTTTGTTACAGGTGAAGAGCATTTTATTGAAACATTTAGAGACTGCTCCGAAAGAAATATTAGGAAACTTCCCGCGATTAAGTAGAGAAGGTGCTATGTATTTAATAAATCAAACGGAAAAAAGTTTAGCTCATGGACAAGATGCAGCAAATCAGAAGATTCCAAGTCTATTCGAATTGAAGGTTCCTGTTCCCACTGACAGTATGAGTAATAGTGATCATGGAAAAGACGAAGGTGAATGTCAAACTATATAACATTTCATAAAAAAGGTTTTCGTTGAATACCTAGACATACAAATTTTGTATTTTAAATGAAAATATCATTAACTAGAAATACTCTGTTATGGTTTACAGGCGATGATCACCATCGAGATCGACACAAAGACAGAAAATCTTCTTCGGGTAAAAAGACACGCTGGGGTTCGAACGATGATCGTGTGCCGTACGATATGCTTGTTCAAACTCAAATAGGACTGCATCTTAGTAAAAACAAAGACAAGACGGCGCCTACCAACTTCTACGGCGAAGGCGGTCCTAACGATGCATCCAAGAAAGACAAAGATAACAAAGAGGAGGCGACAAAGTCAAAAGACAGCGCAATGAACAGTCTGAGTACGATACCAAAGGACGTAGATCTAAGGCAGCTATTGTCAGGTAAAACACCCAAGACGCCCCAAGTCGTCAATCTTGCCGATGAGGCAGCCAGCCTCACCAAGTCTAAGCCCGACGATGAAAGCGATCGAGATGAAGAGACGGATCTTGTCATCGAAGTGCCTGATGACGAGGGGAAGAATAAAGATAAAGATTCAGATAAGAAAAAAATACCTGGTAATTCAAGCCACACAATTAATCAGTTTATTCGTATTTTGATTTTATTTTGTATACAATAATTCAATAATTTGCTTATTACTTTTTTTTTTAGAAAAATCAGGTAATACAGGCAATAAGAAACATGAGGTAAAACAGGAACAAGAAGGCCCAAAAGCTGATTCTTCAGAAAAAGTTTATGATGATTTGTATGATCCAGAAGTCGAAGAAATACAAAAAACGCATGCTTTGGGAGACAGGAAAAATGATGAGTACTTTGATAAACTGGGGAATATGGATCAGAAAGTCGAACCAGAGGATGTTAAAACAGACGCTTATCCAGATATCAAGCAAGAAACTAAGCAAGAGATTAAAAGCGAAGATAATGAGGATGTGAGTGAAGATATCAATCAGGATGACTGGTACTCAGATGACACTGATGAAGATGATGACGACGACAACCAATTAACAATTGATGCTCCAAAAGAAGAAGAAGAGGAAGAAGAAGAAAAAGAGAAAAAGCCAGAAGTAAAAGAAGATCCACTTTTACAGCCAGCTAGCATTCCGGAACCTGCAGCAATCGTTGACAAATTAGGCGATTTGAGTAAGATTGATATTAGTATGGAGGTTTCGAAAATATTATCATCGATCAAAGCAAAAAGTTCCCTGAACAATGTCAAACATGATAAAGATTCTGTGCCAAATGTCAAGAAAGAAACAAATACGTCTCCCGAAATTCTGAAACCAGTAATACCTGAAATATCTCAATTTTCAAAAATCAGTTCTGGCAGCAATAGCCCAAGATTATCGCCTACTCGATTATCTGGTAAGTTTGCTTGATCTGACAAATTACAATTCTGAAGTAACGATTTTCATTTCCGGATTTTAAAAAATAATCATGCATTCATTCTCTTTTCAGCTACCTTAGTTGCCCCTCAACCCACAGCTGCGTCCAGAGATCCGCGTATGAGCCGGGATCCACGACAGCGCAGGGAAGAGAGGCAGAACTCCTTCGGTTCGTCAGGCAGTACTTCGAGCGCTTCGAAAGTCACCGATTCCAAAGAATCACGCTCCCTAAGGCTCGAGACGAGTATATATAGCTCGGGTATCATAGCTCAGGATGCCGCGATGGACACAGATTTGCGAGCCAAGCTTGATCAGGATCTCAGGCGAAAGGACATGGATCTGAGGTGTTTCCCTCCTGGACCGAGTTTCGGCGATACAGACCTCCGTCTCGGCGGAGCGCATTATTCCGTTGACACTGTCAAGTCCGGTGATGTCGATCTTAGACCGATGCTAGGTCTGCCATTCAAACCAGTGCCATCACACGTGCCCTGTACAGAAATCGATGCGGGCATAACTTCGCATCCGCCAATATCTTACAAAGTAATAACATATTTCCTGTAAACCCTATAAAATTTTTACTTTTTTAAAAAGAAACGAATAAATAGGTAAATAAAACATTCTTTTACTTTTAAAATAGGTTTACGTTGTGGACCTGCCGAGACCCGATTACACCGGACTAAAACTTACGAAGAACGATCCCCAAGTGAAATACGATCCGAGATTGCGAAAAATTTTCCGGCTACCGTCTACCAAGGATGATATAGCGGATTCGCCGATGTCGCCACCACCGGTGAAGGTGTTAGATACACCTAAATCACCTCCGCTAGTGCGAACCGATCCAAGAAGGAAAGCTTTGGAAGCGACAGCACCGCCTAAGATCATACCGACAATCGTACAACAGCATCCCATCGCAGAGCATCCAAACATGCCAGGTAAATAATTCGTACAGTATTCAATGCGTTTGATTATCAATAATCATAAATGTATTTGAAATTAATTTAAAACAAAATTGATTTTTAAGGTATTGCGATGGGCATGGGAGCTCCTTACATGTCGGGTTCTAACAATATGCCAGTACCAGGAATGGGACCGACCATGGGCCCCTCTTCCAGTATGGGATCATCGCAGAATATTGTACCAGGCTCAATGATGATGTCTGGTAATCCTATGATGGGCAACATGGGTGGCAACATGGGTGGAAACATGGGTGGCAACATGGGTGGCAACATGGGTGGTAGAATAGACGGCAACATGGGCGGCAGAATGGACGGCAATATGGGTGGCAGAATTGACGGTAACATGGTCGGTAGAATTGATGGCAACATGGGTGGTAGAATGGACGCCAACATGGGTGGTAGAATGGACGCTAACATGGGCGGCAGGATGGACGGTAACATGGGCAGCAGAATGGACGGCAATATGGGCGGTAGAATAGACGGCAACATGGGTGGAAGAATGGACCGCGATATGGGTGGTAGAATGGACAACAATATGGGCAGAGCCATGGGCGGCAACATGGATGGTGGCATGGGCGGCAGAATGGACGGCAATATGGGCCCAATGATGCGCGATGGTTCAGGAATGGGTAATAACGGCGGACCCATGGGTGCACCCATGCGGATGGGCAATATGGGCCCTGGGCCCAACCATCCAGGACCAGCTCAGAGCCAGATTAATCAGTATGACCCGCGTTACAGTAATCGTGGCAACGGAGTGGGACTTTTGGGACCCGGGCCACAGCAGATGGGTGGCTACAATGATAATGTAAGGCAACCGTACGACGGACCGTCAGGTCGCTATCCAGCAGACAATTTTAACAATTACGGAAACATGCCAAACTCTGATCCTCGGTCTGATCCACGGGGCTTCAATCCTAATGGACCGATGTTGGACGAACCGAGTTTCGTGAGCAATCCGTCCGATTGGAACGATAGTCAAGCAAGGGCAAATAGAAAAGACAGGAGAAGACCCGGTCGAGGGAAATTTGGCGGTCCACCTAGGAAAAAGAATGTGTAATAAAAGACACTTTTCCAGTGTGCATGTTCATATGCGTTGTAAATTTTGTATAGGATCGTGTTTTGGCGAATGAAACCGAGAAAGTTTTCCGATACGAACGCTGAAGTGAAAGTGAGCGATCATAGTGCGACGGGTGCATTTTTATACTAATGCAATAACTCGCGAAGCCATTTTCGTCAATCAGCGTTATAAAAATAATTTTGTTTTATACCGTAGATGTATAAGAAAATCAAGAACTGCTCTATTAAGTTTTATTATTCTCGTAATTTTTACGAAAAAAGATAGCTATATAAATTGTTTTCACGATGGGAGGACCCCCTGCGGTTGAGAGCTTCTTATATACAGTAAAAGAGGAACAGTTTAAATGATATTGTGTATAGTTCCGAATAATAATATTATGTGCGAAATTGTTTTCGAGAACGTACAAATAACAGATTTAATCGCATTATTTAAATAAATATTTATTGTACATAAGCGACGAGATATATTAACACTGTAAGATTGTAAGTGTTTGTTATCGAGAACTTCTAGTTCTTCTGATTAAACACACTTAAGTACATAAAGCTCGCCGAATAAAGGTTTTTTTTTCTACACGCTTCAAGTTCATTTTTCTTATGTCTTCCATGTATATGATGCATATACAAAGGTGTGTATCATGCAGAGACATGAACATTATAAATATATTACAATTATGTTGTGATATTGATACTTTCACAAGGTTATATATTTGTCTACTTTTAATGAACTCTGATTTTATAAAATATTAAAGTATATTAATGAGAATTTTGTCTTTTGAATTCATATTATCCTTCTCCTCCTTTTTTTTCAAATTTTGGAAAGCTCAAATTTGAATTTATTCTTAGTGGGATATTTTAAATAATGTGATCTTAGATATTTATAAAAATTTATTTTTCTTATTAAAAAAGAAATTTTTTTTTTATACAGTAAGTGCCTCCGGTACTTATAATAAAACTATTTACAGTAATAATTTATCACACGAATGCGATTGTAATTATGAGCTTCTTGAAGACATAAACTCAGATGCATTTTATTATCTATTAATATTTTTAGTGTGCTACAGAAGCTAGTGGTTCTGCTCTTATAACTGATAAGTCCAACCGAGCATCCATTTCGTCATCTAACTCTCCCACAACAGCCCTAAAAATCAAAACATTTCAACTTTAGTACATATTAAATTTGAATTTTTCATTATTTTTTTTGTTTGGATCCATAAATATGATGTTACAAAATAATAAATAAATTGATTGTTTATTAAAGAGAATTACATATATGAATAACACGGTACATGTATTTCTTTACTGTATCTAGAAGATTCTTAACGATTCAGACTCATATTATGTATGATATATTATTCAAAATTTTAGTATTTTGGATTTTATATTTTTTACACATAATTATCATTATTCTATAATAATAAATAATAAGCTTTTATTATCTTTATTGTCTATATTCTGTAAGGCACACCATATTTTGTAAATAAGTTATATCGCAGTAATATAACTTTTAATTAAGGTATGCCCATTTAATTTCCAATATAATTTTTGACCTACAATTTCTAGAAAACATTATATATTACAAAAAAACTTACACGTTATCCCCTCTAATGATGTGTAAGCCTAAAACAACTTGTTCAACACCATGGGCTGTACTGTATACTCTTTCATGCGATTCATCTAATATTAAATTTATTGTTTGATCAAAACCTTTCAATGTTCCCTAAAAATTGGATGATTGGAAGATTAATATCAATTATATTTCTGTAAAAAATGAGTAAGTATAAATAATACTTCTTGTACTTACAATAAAGTTGCGTCCATCAGACGTTATTATGGAGACGGTATCTAAAAATTATTTATGTCAGAAAAAATAAGAGAAGTATTTTATAATTATGAAACCTGGAAAGTAAATAATTAAAAGGATACGATTCACGTAACTCTCCAATCCTGAAGCCATTGCAAAACAATTTGTTTTTCGGTAAATCGGTACTAATGAACAAGGACAACTAACGAAATTTTAAGGTTAAGCTATACATAAACAGAAAGTAGCGGCTCTACATGCGCGCTGTATTACTATATATGTATAATCGCAAATTCGCAAAGCCGCTAAAAAGGGTATACCTAGTTACTGAAGGTGTGTTTCCAATGTTTCCATTGTAATAAAAATGATCTCTATATTTTCGCACTGATGATTGGAATTGTTGACGTCATTTTTTCGAAACGAATGATCATTGATCTCTGATCTCGAATACCTATAATTTGAATAAAATTGCGCTGTATGTAGAACTTTTTCCTTTTTCACGTATGTTTATTTTTTTTTATTATTTACTAGGTATTAAATTAAATAAGTATTTTGAAATAAATTTTCTTGTAATCTTTAATCTTTCATGCCTAAATAAAAATAAGAAAATTATCCGAGTTCGAATGATACATAAGATTTCGGGCTCGATTTATATTGAGCTAGGTATTATAAAAGTCGTTTGAATGGGAACTATTAATACTATTATTCATATTAAATTGTAGTCCTATACAATCAAAATATTTAATGGGTTTTAAATTTAAATATTATTTTTATTGTTTTAGATTTAATTTTGATTTGGGTGATAGATATATATATAAATTAAAAATTCATTTTCAAAGTGAGTAATAGACATATTAACTTTTTAATAATTTTAATAGAAATGATCAAGAATAGAACAGGTCTCTCCTTCAGGGTGCCATGGTAAATAATAAATATAAAACCGTACAATTTCAAGTTCAGCCGAATTTCAACATCGAAAAAACATTTAAAGAGCTTGTCTTCAAGATTATTACTAATGTATTCTCGGCTTCTCGCAGGCCGCTCCGACACGTTTGAACCTGCTCCAAAACGCTTTCCGGAGCATATTTGCGCCTCGTCATCGATCAACTACTTCAACGCACGCACGGGGCGAGGCGGGAAATTTCCAAGAAGTACTTCCAAATAATCCTTCAGAGCGCCAAGACGCCGTTGATCCTTTTGATACAGACCTGCGTGCATGTACGCGGCCAGCGCTGGAGAGAGGGCCCCGAAGGCACTTATATCCTTTATTAGCATAATCCTGACTGGCAAAGTGACGTCACTTTCACGTATATATTGTGTCCGCTCGGCTTAAGTGTGTGTTGATGATGAGAGTATGAGACCGAACGTCAGATGTGTGTGTGTGTGTGTGTGCGTGTGTGGGAGAAACCGCGAGGCAAGCGTGTTTCAACAAGAAACTTGGAGGAAAAGCGTTATCTCTTGCCGATAATTCAATGTAAAACGAGGAAACGACATTTTTCTAAATGCTCCCCGAAATGCTCGTTCAGTTTTTATGATCGAATGGGCTTTCGATTTAAGTGGATAAAATAATTTAGATTTTTTTATTAATGAAATTATTAATGTCTTGCAAACTGTGTAAGTTATTTCATTTCACCAACATTTCCATTTGCGAAAAAATGAAAGATTTGACCTAATTTTAAACTAGATTTTAGAAGATCTAATACCTGTTACGGCAAGTTTTTTGATTTTTTGATGTCGACATCAGTCTTGAATGTGTCTGAGTTTATCAAATTTCATGAAGTATCTATGGGTGATCAGGGTGATACGAAATTCATAATATAAGAAAGTTTATCCACGTTTAAATTTAGTGAAACCATATTAGACTTTGATTAAATTTTTTTCAACTTAGTTTTTGCAATATTATGTGTGTAAACCAGATATGAGTTTATTTATTGATATTGGAGCAATTTGTTGAGGAATTTTTGTACTTCGAGTTTATAGTATTTCGAATCGTATTTCTACTATAAAACTCATGAAAAATTAAGAAGTTAAAAAATAAAAATAAAAAATAAAATTTTATAATTATCAATATTTTATTTAAATATAATAGAATTTACTATTTTGCGTATAGCCAATTGTGTCTTTAAATTTCCATCTAAACTTAGAATTAAAATACTGTGATAAATGTCCCTGCTGAAATTAATCCAAAACCATAAAAACTCCCACATAATACCTACCCACAAAAGGCCTGCACCTCTAAAAAATACATAATTCATCAAAGCCGCAACATCCCGTATCCCGTATCCTATTCCCGATTCCCGCCAAAAGTCCTACTCTCCCTCTCGTATATACAGTCTCCTTCACCTAAAAAATACAGCACACCTTTCGGCATAACCTACTCCATCAGCAGCCTGCGCGACTTCCCCGAAACAGGGACGGAACACAGCAGCTGCCCTTTCCGCAGTTCCTCCGCCTCACACACGTCGTGGTCAACCGTCGCGCGGCGTTGTATAGAGTTTCCCCTGTACCAGCAGAGCATTTAAATCCACCGTTCGCCGGCCTCGGTCGGCGCCCCATTGGTCGGCTCCATTGGCAATTCCATGGAATTTACAACCCATAGTACGCTGGCATGCACGCGCGAGCATGAACGAGCAAGCTAGAGCCCGAGCCAGAGAGCGCCAGCCAGCCAGAGTCCGCCGGACGTGTGTGTGCCTTCGTGCCTGTGTGTGAGCCTGGCATAATCGCGTCTGTTCAGTGTCTGCCTATCTCCATCCTCGTCGCTCCCTCCCGTCGAAACCAGTTTGGAGAGTCGCTCGCTCAGCTCAGCTCGGGCCCCGCAGCTTTTATAGTAGTACTATAACGCTACGCACGGGAATGGCCGCGTACGATATAGCGTACGGGGGACCTTGAGGAGGAAGCTGATCGCGCGAGAGAGGGAGACCAGCGACGTACACAGAAAACTCCTCTCCCGGCCATACTTTTCAGACTCGGCCGCGACCGCGTTTTATTTTTTCTATCTCTCTCCCTTCCCGTCGACGTGCAACGTCGTGGCTCGTCCGCCCGCGCGCGCAGTGTTTTTTTTTCGCTCTCGCGCGCAAGAGAGAGTGCGTGCGTTCCGAAGACTCGTCGTCGCGCGCGACGTTGTTCCGTGTGTGAAAAGCTACCGTCGCTCCCGGAGTGAGGCGAGAGAAGAAGAGGAGGAGGCTCGCAGGAAACAATGAGCGTGGCGATTAATTCATCACTTGCAGGTTCGTATTGAATGCAATGAAAAAATGCCAAAATCATGCTGCAAAGTGTACGATAGCCTGCAGATTTTCCTCTCGCCCGTCGGACGGAGTACTTATATACTTCACGAAGAGCCTGATGACGACGACGACGCCTCGTGGTTGCATTGTCGCGGGTTCCTTTTCCCTAGCGCGCCTGATAAGCTGTGAAAGATAAGAGCGCGAGGTTCGCAATAGCTGCGTGCCCAGGCCAGATAATCCATTGTGTACGTTTAACGAGTGCATCGCAATAAAATGTCGCGTGACGTTTTGCAACGTACGTGTGCGCTCCCGCGAGCGCCTGTATATACGTATAGAGCGAAATTCTCGAGAGCTAAAAATGTGTATAATATACTTAGCTCCGTGGAATGTCCGCACAGAGCCAGTGACACATCGCTAATATCCGTTCCTTTCTTGCGCGCGCGTCGTGAGCCAGAGGAAAAAATGCACGCGGATTGATTGGATCTTTGCATGTCTGTGGATAAAAGCTCTAATCATTGATTAAATTAACTGAGCGATCGTCTTTTGCAGGTGCTCTCAACAATCAAGGCGGCTGGAAGCGAAAAGCCTCGGACGATGGTAAGCAGGCAGCGGCGTTTTCTCCTTCGGCTCTCTTTCTCTCATTCCTCCCTGTCTCTCTCTCTTTCTCGACGCCCGCGCGCGCTGTGTATAGCGTAACAGCCGCACCAACACGCAGACCTTCTCGCTTCCTTCCTTCTTGCGCGACGAAACGATGATGGCGTGAGCCGCGCGCTTGCGCGCGCTATTTGAAGAGGGTATTCATGCGCGTGGTAAGAGAGAGTACAGCGACAATCGAGAGTGAGGGAGTCGAATAACGAAAGAACGCGTGCACGGCCGCCCTCGCGGCTCTGTTTATCGTTTGTGAATACCGCTCTGTTCGCGATTAGATAAAGTGAGAGCGAGAAACGTTGGTATAGTCCAGACAGTGCTCTATTCGTAAGAATGTACAATACACTGGTGTTGCTTACTTGCATTTGTGGAAACTGAAATTTTTGGATCCGGAAAGTACACGTTTAGTAATGAAAGTTAATGAAAAATAGTGATACAGTGACACTAGTAACTTAAGATCATGGGATTCGTGGCCTTGCTGTGTCCTGATGGGTAATGGTGTGTAGTAGGTAACTGTGTATTTACACTGTTTGTTAAATTTGCAGAAGACGAGAGACGAGATAATGTTAAGAAGGCAAAGTACTCTTGGTATGTTACGTTGGAGAGCGAATCTCCAATACCAACAGACGAAGATGAAGAGTCAATATATACAGTGCAAGGAAATGAAACAGGTAAATTATAACTAATTTTTTATAATTTTGAAGTAATAACAAATTTATTGCTCCAAAATTAGTATTGGAGTTGTTGAACTTTAATAACATTGAAAATTTTTTTGATTTTGCAGAATTTGCCAGGGATACGTCGGACACATCAACACACACATGGGTCAGCAGCAGCGAAAGCGATGTATCTGTTCACGTCGAATATGAGCTGGATTCGAGGTCAGAAAATGAAAATCCATTTGTGGAGTTATCTTCATGTTCAGAACCTGAGGTAACTTTTAATTAGTAATGAATTTTTTGAATTTTTTTAATTTAAATTTCGTTATATTAATAGTTGTATTTTTAATTTTCAGAATATCGTAGCAGTACAATTTTTTACATATTTTGATTCAGAAGGATTGGCAGATGATAGTGATGCTTCAAGTACCATTGACAGTGAAATAAAGAAAGCAGATTTCAGGATATGCGTGCAATGTCAAAATCCAAATAACAACCCTATGTACAGATATTGCAGAAAGTGCTATCAGGTAATTTAGTATGCAATTTATCATCAAACAAAGAGATTTTCTTTCAAAAATACTTGCTGTTGTTTCCCACACAATAATTTCAAGCATTTAAAAATTAGTTATATAAATAACCAATTTGTATATAAATACAAAATCTTTTATGGAAATCAAGGTAATTCTCTTAAAAAATAGTTAAGGCTATTTTGAGTATAGTCAATAATTGGAGGAGTTCCTCACTGCTAAAACGTTTTATAGGAAAATAATTTTTGTTATAGTTTGACCAAATCTGATTGAACAAGTAAAGATATATGTAAATGATATAGTTTATGCGTTAGAAAAAATTTTTTCGAGCGAAAATTGTATTTGCAAGTGTAGATATCGGTTTAAAAAAGTCTCTGGTAAATACGGGAATTTTTTTTACCTTTCATCCGATTTCAATGAATAAATGATCATTCGATTTCTTAAACAATTTAATATGGACTTATCAAGGAAAAATTTAGGGAATATTCAATAACTCCAAAACTATTTACATTTTACCGTCAGGTGGGAGCAAGAACGTCCTATCTCCGCTCGGCGCGTAAGAACGTCCCACCTCCGATCGGCGCTCAAGAACGTCCCATCTCGGTTCGGCGCGTAAGAACGCCTTATCTCGGGCGCTCCGTGCGTGGATATTTAGCCGAGAAGGGACGTTCTTACGCGCCGAGCTGAGATGGTACGTTCTTACGCGCCGAGCTGAGATGGGACGTTCTTACGCGCTGGGCGAAGATAGGACGTTTTTGCGCCCACCCGACGTTATAATCTTATACCACCAATTTGTATAAACTATAGTTCCTCACTCTGTACCCATAAATCGAATGAGCCCTTATTCATTAAAATTGGATGAAACACAAAAAAGATTCCCGTATTTAGGTACTCGATACTTTTTTTAACTATACCTACCTCGAGAAAAATTTTTTCTTACATCTAAACTATCCCTCATTTACATATCATATAGTTCTCCGTCCGATCAGATTTAATCAAACAATAACAAAAATTATTTTCTAACGACACGTTTTTTGAATGAGGAACTTACCTTCAGTCCTTTCAAATTTGGACACTGAAATAGCATTGGTGAATCGCTAAAATTAACAGCTTCATGGAGATGTCTAAAATATTGAAATTAATATGGTAGAAGTCGGTCAAAGTAAGATATCAAGAAGTTGATATTTTTTAGTTAAAAAAAAAAAAAGAACAGTTTCCGTCCTATTTTTACACTATATATGAAAGATTTTCAGATTAAATGATTTAAATTTGAAAGAAATATTAAAAAAGATAAATAAATAAAAATGTTTATAAATTAAAACTGTTTGAATATAATAGTATACTGTTAAAGCGTTATTCATATATTTTATTTTTTTCAGATTAAACATTCAAAGATGAAGCCGGTTCCATGACCCGCGTGTCCCGTAAACGTAACGTACACTCTTCTAGACAGTGTAAACTACTTATTTACTTAAAATATGCGATATAGTTTTTAAGCTTTCCTGAAATCTTGGCAAATAACTACAGCAGATTCTGCTTTACTATCACCTGAAACACATCTTTTACTTGGGTGTCAAGTAAAAACTGATTCAGTTCCAAGTAGAAATAACTTTGCTACATTGCTTGGTTCAATCTGATAGATTTTACTGTACTCACAAATAAAATTTGGGTTTTTATTGAAAATAAATTCTTAGATAATGTTTCTTATAATTATGCTTGCGCGTTTATTTATTAGTTTGTATAAAACTAGAGTAAATATAATAACTCCTGTTTTGATAATTTACACAGTTTATACAAATTGATAAAAGGGATCGTAAAGAATATAACTCACAAAAAGTACTAAGTAAAATTATAAGTAAGTAATGTTAAAGTTTCTCGCAAACTAGACCTCAATTCGTGTAATAATTAGTCACTCAAATTACGTGACCACCTGTTGCATTGCTCCAATCTCTTCCTCGAGTATGTTACCTCCCGAAAAAACAGCTAAAAAAGACCCATAGTCGGTAAAAGAGGTCCCGGGTAGCAGGCATTTTACACGGGCGCCCTCGGAGGCGCGCCACTTTCGATCATTCCTGTTGAATCTTGTTTCGCCCGATTCACCCGCGCATAACACGCAAGCGATCCTCCGAGTTGACTCATGTCAGAACTCGTTCGGAGGACAAAGATCTCGGACGCTCGGAGAGTGGTGCGCAGGCAAAAACAAACTCCAATATCTACCAGCGACACAGTCGGATCAACCTATCCTCTCTGCAATTACCTAAAAAAAAGTCGAATATATTTATCAAAAAAGGAAAAATTATCGTAAGAAAAAAGTATAGTTAAAAAAAACCATAATTTTTCGCGCTCGTAGATGAAAAAGACGTACTACCCGCGGAGTCGGCCGAAGCGGAAGCCCCGGGCGATGAAGAGCGGGGCCAGGCGGGCGCTCGCTACGTCTACGTGCTCGACCACCTCGACGCAGGAGCTCAGCGAAATGGACTCGGGACTGGCGTCGAGCCACGGCGACCTGGACTCTGGCCTGGCATCCAGCCAGGAACTGACGGACAGGGCCTTCACGGACTCCCAGGGCAGCGACCTGCTGCCACTCACCGATTCCCAGAGCAGCGAACTTACGGCTACCTTCGACTCGCAGACCAGCGAGACGACTACGGTGACGTTAGCTTCGCAGGACGGTGAGGTGGCCAGGACCACCATCACGTCGACGTCGTCGACCAGGACGCTGCGGTATACCGTCGCCACGCACGCGACGGAGAGGGACGAGGTTGACTCCGGTAACCCACCGACGGAGTGCGATTCCGATGAGCATCCGTATTCTTCGGGCAGTGTGAGTAGATTTCAGTGCTGCGAGTGTACAGCATGTGTCACATATGAGTTGTTTTTCTTTTGATTCTCCATAAAGTAGTTCTAATACATTAGATTTGGACCTACAAGTCAATTATTATTAATAGTATGTAGATAATATTGATAATTTATTTTTTTAAAAGGTTAAATTATCTAGTTTTTTTCGGTAAAATTTGTTACTTAGTAAGAGAGCAAAAGCGGCCGTTGTAAGTTCTGAGGCTCTGAAAAATTGAATTATAAATCTTCTTTCCAGAACATCAGGTTTCAGCAATATTTTGTTGCATCGATACAATATACAAAACACGAGACACAGTAAAAGATAAATAAATTATTTTCCGCGAATCAATTATTTTCCGTGCCAACGGATAAAAAATGTACGGTACAATTGTAAATATTATATTTCGCCTTAATTAAATATTATAATTCGCCTGAATCAGTACATCAAAAGTATATGAGAGTATTAACTCAAAAAGATATTACAATTTATAGGAATTTTCATAATACAGTATTGCAAACTTTTCTGTTAAGTGTGGTCAGTTTTTGAACATTTTAGAGTCTACGATAGTTTTACCAAACCTAATGGTAATGTTTGCAATACTGTAATTTTAACTAAACGTTCTTTCAATGTACTATTTACTGACGAAATCTACAAAAAATCCAGCTTTAAGGCGCCCCCAAAACTATCGAAAATTGTCATTTTGATACCCTTCCACGCGTATTTGACGATCTTAAAAAGTATCAAACTCATGAAAACGCCATTGTGACGCACATCCTTTACACTAAAGTTATTGTAAAAATAATGTTAGAAAATTCTCCCTAATTTTGACGCAAATCATTGGGTAAGCCAATATGTTTATCAAGAAGCGCGGGAGCGCTCCGAAGGCACGTATAACACATACACGCGAGGGTGCGTGCGGTCGCATGTTTAGGCAGTCGGTGGCTTCAGCGGTCTAGTTGACCTAAAAATATTAAAATTTTTATAAAAATTTTTTACAATGATTTATGCATTCCAATCTGTTATATTGCATTATCTTAAAACCTTTTTTCCTGTCATAACAGTTCTCAGATTGAAATGAGTAAACAAATCATTTAAAAAAATGTTTATTGTTTTAGGTCTAGTAGTCCACTAAAGTCACCTTACCTTAATCCATTAATGCCCAGGTAGAAATTAGCAAGATTAGGCTCCAGGTAAATTATTGAAAATTGCTTTTTGAACCTCGGGGTGAAAAAAATAGCATAGGTACGCAACATGGGTGCAAGGTGACTCATCCTCGTTCCTATGGGAAGTTTCAGATAGGCTGACATAACATGGCTAGCGCTACTTAGGACGCGCTAACCCTGTCAGGTCTGCCTATCTGAAACTTCCTCATTGCGGCCTCATTGTCGCTCTCGGTTCTCTTGGCCTACAACTTCATTAAAATTCTGAGGTCGGCAATAGATTTTATGGAAAAAATTACATAAGTATCAATAGTTTGTTTCTCAAAAATAGGTCAGTCGATGATGGTCTGAAATCGACTTCTCTTGGGGATGTCAATAAAAATGGTGCAGCTTCACCGGGCTCAACCTTAATTTGTCAAAAAACCACACCTGAAAACGGTTTTTCGCTTATATCTTCAGAACGATAAGAGATACCGAAAAAGTCCCAAACAAAAGTTGTAGAGCGTAAAATTTTACATAAGAATGACCTATCACTTTTGCTTGCTCCTAAAGAAAGCTTTGTGATAGTAAAAAAAAAGTTTTGAGAATTTTTGATAAAAATTAAGCTTGCCAGAAACGAGCAAAAGTTGAACCTTTGACGCGGCAGTATATACCTATGGGCGAGGGGTTTGGTGGGCGCAGGGCTTGCCGCGCTCGTCACTCCTCGAGTGTGAAACGTTCAACTTTTACTCGCTTCTGACAAGCTTAATTTTCATCAAAAACAAAAAAGTGACAGATCATTCTTATGTAAAATTTTACGCTCTACAACTTTTGTTTGGGATTTCTTTCGATATCTCTAGTCGTTCTCATGATATAAGCGAAAAATCCTTTTCGGGGGTGGTTTTTTGACAAATTAAGGGTGAACCCGGTGTTTTTGGAAGCTCACTTTTGGGTGGGGATAGGTTTTTAGAAAATATTTTTGCCGAAAGCTAAAAATGCCGAATATATTATACCGATAGCTAACT